>JACXGM010006214.1:0-33271 GCA_016801145.1 Umbra pygmaea
TTTATGCATACCAAATCATACATGTAAACCAGATTGGTTGTTAAATGTAAAAACTAGGGGTGTGCCAAGTAGTCAGATAAAATTAGTACTGTTTCAGATGAGTTTTCCAGATATAATACAATTATTTAAGTAATTATCCATGATCGGCTAATTTTACACTCACGCTGCATAATCCTGCACTCTCAATTAGCTGACTCCCCTGCCAGTAAAGCCTGGGACGTCCACCCTGCTGTTACAATTGGATTATATTAAGGCATCCCCTCTATGTTTGCCTGGTGAGGAGCTCTCACTCACGTGACACACAAATCAAAAACACACGCTCACCTAATGGTTCTTGTGCCCTTTCAATCACTTGTCCCAGTGCAAACTATTTCGTTCTCCAAACACTGTTTTATCAGAGAGCTTTGATAGATTTCCATCAGCCTTTATATACATTTCCTTTCCTTCATAAGGCTATCAGATATCATTGAGGATGTTTTTTGCATTGGTTTAAGTACTAGCCTTGTTTGAGTCAGACTACCACGCTAGCTCTTTGTTTTTTCTGTCTCACCATGAGCGAACGAGGCAATGCTATCTGGCTCGGCTTTTTTGTGAAAAAGCTCAGGATTTAGCTTATACAAAAGGTACACAATGCACCGAATAGCTTCCAAAAGCTGTAGAGCATTTATGTTGTTATATTTAAAAATGAAAAAGGCAGTTTAGATGGGACGATTATTTTCTACACCATGCAGTGCATACTTATTGCCTATATAGTGTAGGGATTCAATATGCCATATATGTAGTTTATTGGATCAAATATACAGCTGTTACAGCATTTTTAAGAAAGTAGTTCCATTGTTACAGCTCTACAAATAGTACCATTAACTTCACAATTTAGTTGTTTTAATGATAAAGAAATACAGTACCGTACATTAACCAAGGCAAATTCTAACATCGCTTTGAAAGAATGAATGTGCTCACTGACGCCACCGCACTTTACTGGCCACTTTAGACGAGCGACATCTGTACCAAATTTGGATTCTGGTGCTATTCCTACTATTAAACTCTAGCAAAGCGGTGTAGCTGAGGTTGGCATTTCACATATTTTTATTTCACAAGGCACTGCCTCAATTCCCATCACGACTCCAGCATAAAGTGAAATGAATTGTTAAGAATAATAATAATAATAATAAAATTAATAAAATTTAATTGCTGTTGTATATGATGTAGCCTGACTGATATTAATGAAATAATACAAAATATGACTTTTTTCTGTGATTGTGGACCGCGAGTAAAGGTGTTCAAGTTCTATCGTTGGGATGCCACAAAACCTACAGTAATACACAACCATCCTGCACAGACAGGGCTCAACCAGGTCACAATAAGCGCTTTATTTACTGGCCCGTTGAGCTTGGCAGGTGATCTCGGGCCAGTGGGCCACCTTGTAGGTCGAGCCGTGAAATTAGTTATGCTGTGATGGGTCAAGTCTCTCATGCAGAATCCATGTCTGCAATATACTGCTGAATTTCTTAGAAATCATGTCAATCTAAATATCTTACAGCTTAGATGAATATCTTTAGCTGCCCTATTAAGGTCTGGACTCTACTGTGGTAACGGAACTGTAGTTCTTCAGTCACTCACTACTTGAATAGATAGTTTGATTGCAACTGCTACAGTATTTTATAATCTAACATTTTAAAACCATCAAACATGGAGCCATTAATGAAGAAAATATGTAAATACACCAGAAACAATCACAGATGTGTTCAGATATTGGACTGCAATTATGCCACACTTTTGAAGGCTACTGCGCTTTGGTAAGGTAGCGATCAATCACCCTTCAATTAAACAAACAGATAGCTGAAAAGTCACCACAGCAGAGGTCACGTTAGCTTTCAGAAGTCTGAGATTTCAAAAAAAAGTAACATTATGGGAGATGCTGAAACAGTAGTTATGTGCAGTTTGAATGATTTGTCACAACTCTTTTTATTAGTGACTCGTTCAATTGTGTCATTAATTTGAAATAATTCTGTTACAAGTGGTCTTCCAGCTCAGTACTCAGACAACGACTGTTTGTTTTAAGTTTTCTAAATCAAATACATCCTGCTGCTCCCGCAGCATAAAAAGACATGTTTAATGTGATAATTGATGCAGGTTTATTGTCTAATGACCGTACAGGACACACTCATTCAGTCAATCCCTACTTAATTTATTGATTTTGAATAATATGATAGAAACCCAGCCTATACAACCCCAGCCTCTGCTTAAAAAACAAATTGTTAACACAAGTCATTCAATTGTTCAATTGCATTCAGTTGAATGTTGAGCGATTTCTTGTTGGGGGATCTTGCAGGCTCTTGTTTTACTGACTCAAATGAACAAAATTAATCGAAAGATATGTTCACTGAACAACTCAAAAAGATCAGAGTCAGTAAGAAGAGTCGAACATCGCACCAAAGAGCAACTTGCTTTGCTGGCCATCAACTCCTAAAGAAGGTATTTCGGTATTTGCTTATTAACAGTTATATTTGGTCTGCTCTCTGCTGCCACTGGGTCCTGCATGATTTTGAGTGTGTGGGTATTCATGGGTGCATGTGCTGGAAACATATGTATACATTGCATTCATATTGACAGATTATGCCTGTCTGGTCTGCCAATGGAGGGTTCAATGAGATGTGCTCAACTAACAACAGCATGTCGTTGTGAAAAGCAAGGCTCTCTTGAACCAGCGTAATTTTATGCTTAAATTCTATATTTCTTGGCAACCATTGCTGATGTTAGCAGATGCACTAAATTAACTTTGAAATACAATATAAACTCCCAAACAACCTCAATTATAAAACTATAATTCTAAGATGAAATTTAAACTGCACAGGCTGAAAGGTTTGTTATTGTATTTGAGGTTTCTAATAACAATAAAAATGTAAGTCCAGGTAGTTGCCAGACAGTGAAGAACAATTTTTACTTTTTTACTTGCTCCCCTGAATATTATCATACATTCATATAATGACTACTTCTTGTTGACATACATGTTGCTAATTGACATTATTTTTTGTTAAATCATGGCTTCATGTAAAGCAAAGCAGTTTATGAAGTGCTGAAATAAAGGCAATTCTCAGAATTCCAATGTCCTAAACATTTTGACAGGCTTTACAGACATTCTATCTTTTTAAATACTGTGTAGCGGCTTTCCTAATAGCCGTGGGAAAGCACTTGCACTTGTTTTGAGATGCACGTCCACATCATGTAACAAATCCCAAACGCAAACAAAAGCTGGTTGAGTAACACAATGTTTATTCGGTTTTCCCAAAAAATGAAGATGATTCCAGTAATAATTTCATAATCATACCATCCTTGGAATCAGTCAGTTTTTAGAACTTCTTTCAAGCACTTTCCTGCCCTGTCTGTCTTTTGTGAGTGGCTCCACAACAAGCTGTTCGAACTGGGCTCTCTATGCCCAAGTTTACCAAACTATAGGCTAGAATATAATTGTGCGTGGATTATTGAGATATTAACATCACAAATGTAATTCTTCAGGATGTAGTCTATTTGTTTTAAGTATTTTATTTATCCTCAATGAGACTGAATACTATAATGTATTATTTAAGATGATCTTAAATCAAATTAACACAGTACATTACATAATCACAACCTCACTACTAACAATTCACAAGGTAAGCAGGATTATGAATAAGAAATCTGTTTAAAAAGTGATTAGCCTAGTTAAAATGTATTTAAATGCTCACCATCCTCTGATGCATACTGAATGCATAAAGTTGTCTTTTTTGTAAAATTTGACCCTCTCCTGTCCTGTGACTTAAGCCTATGTTTCTTGGAATTTAGAAATAAAATATTATTAATTTCAATATGTATACTATTTCAATATTAAACAAAGTTCTTTCTGCTGGCAGAAAATTGATTACAAAGTTTTTTTTGATGTCAGGGAAACAATATGTAACAATATGTACTTGATTTGACATTGTAGTTATTTATCCAGACACTAGTTGGGGATTAGTTTTGGCAATGAGACTAGACAATTCAGACAAAAAACATCACTTAAACGTATATAGGCCAGTTTGAATAAATGTTTAACATAATGACCAGCTGAGTGCCAATCAATGCAGTTCTGGGTGAGATTGGTATCACCTTTCTATAAAAATGACACTCTCTATGTGAGAATGCACCCAATACTGATCTTTTTTTAAACAAAACAAGATATCTTCGCCTTGTACGAGGGTGCACCTTAATTGCGGTACAAGCTTTATGCGCTAAATAAAGTATATATATTATTTTAGCAAAAAATAACTTAACTACATAAATGTATTATAAGCCGTTTCAACAACATACCATAAATTTAAAATGATGACAAAGTCATCACCATGCCTATCTTCACTGACAGCTGAATCAGCCAATTGATTCTTCTATTTTCCCCACTGAGAGACATGAGAATGACAGGTTTCACTAACTTTCTCTGCCACAGATACGCCATGCACTGCACAGAAATTAAGATGGTATGTTCGATTAGCAGGTTCGGACTTCTCTATTAACGCTGTTAATAAAACGTTGGAACTTGCACATTTAAATGGAATCTCATGGCCAATACACCTGCTCTTTCAGAACACAGGGCAATATTTTCTGCCTTTAATTTTCTGTGTAAAATCCCAGAATCCTGCATTAACTCGACCTGGGATTAACTAATATAGCACCAAAAACGTCCCTTCTAGTGCATGTAGTCTGAAACTACAGTCCATGTGCTTGTTACTACATCCGCCTACAATTGTTACCGTAATCCACTCACCCCTCTAGGTCTGTCCGATGTGGTAATGAGGACTTTAGGGTTGGTCAACCGGTTGAAATAGGCAGAAAACTCATCAGTTGCCTCGTCAAATGCAACCTGCAATAGAGAATGACTGAATAACCTGTTCCATCAAAACACTGTACTGTTGAAAAGGATACCTAACATGAAAACATCTCTGCAGAAAGTGTCAGCACCTCTTCATCTTCAGGGTCAACTGTCGTTTCGTCGTATACCCTCTGGTTTTCTATTGTCTTTGGTATTTCCTTGGGGGGAGCCTTCATTGAAAAAGGTAAGATCAAAAAGGACTTTTGTAAAATGCAAAGGAAAACATTATTGGATTTCCCATTCTGTGAAGAACGGGGTAGTCTTATAGCCTTCCTTCTATTGTTACTACCAATGAACTAAATGTAATCACTTATGCAACAAATAGTCAATATAAACTGTCAAACAGAAATTGTGTCAACTTACCTTGTCACCTAGAGCCTCCCTTTCTTTTTTCTTTTTCTTCTTTATTGCCATCTTTTGCTGAAAGTGGAAACACTACATTTCACTTCATTGCACTAAAATACCAGAATAGAATTGCAACTTCTTTTAATCTCTTAGGGATCGCCCCGATTGTCAAATTCTGCCTAAAAAAACATACCCATTTTCATTTTTTATTTTATTTTTTATCAGTTTTTATTTTTCTACATCCTCTTTGAAAGACAACTACAAAGCCATATATTGAGATAGGCTCCTGGAAACCCCTCTAATCATGTCCCCCAGGGGATGACAATTAGGGTTGGGTACCAAACCCTGTACTTTTAACGGTACCGACCAAATCACGTCGGTATAACAGAGTATTGGATCACGTAAAACAATTGGTGCCAAATTTCAGTACCTGAGAGCGCATCTCATGCAAGATTACCTTAACTCTGCAGCTTGTGGATTGTTAAACAAAAACAGTCAAGTGTGATAGCAAGCCGAAAACAGTTAAAAGTGTGGCTACACTTTTCTAAAACAACTGATACAGACAACACTTGTTGTAATATTTGCAAGACATTGAGCCCTACAGGGATGAAGCTTCAGGGGAAGCAGCATCAACATAAACTGTATTGTCATGTTCAGGTAATATAATACCTAGTTGACAATACCTAATTGTCATTTTCACATAAGATGGATTTTACCTGGGAACACTATGCTTTATGTCTTTACTGGGACTCTTTGATGACGAAAAAGAAAGATTTGACTGCAAGTAGGCTACTATTTTTGTTTGTTCGCAATGTGTTATTACCTCACTGTTTTGCTATTGCTAAGTAGCTGCTAGCAAGCTAATGGCTTTGATTATATGGCACATACTTCACATTATGATGTGTAATGTTATGGTCATTATAGCTATAAAACATTTTCTAAATTCTTGGGTTTTTAAGCTTTGTAAAGATATGAGACGGATATAACCTAAAAAATGCAATTGTGGAACGTGATTCTAGTCCACATTATTTTTCTTAGGGGGAAAATAACAAACGGCTTTGTTTACAAGGGACATAGCTCACATTATGACTTGTAATGTTATGGTTGTTATCGCTATTTTAAAACGGAGACAATCGCTCAATTCCAGAGTTTTTAAGCTTTCTGTACATATGCGACATGTATATACATCCTAAAAATTGAACTTGTGAACAGCGATTCCAGTCCACTTTTTTTGTGCAAAGTTTCCCACGGGTGGTATACTGATCCTTAAGAGGATAAAAACCTTGATATGTGAAATGCTTCCAATGAAGGATCCTAGCTACTTAGGTTATTTAAAGGAATGTAATACTATATCCTTGATATTTCTTTTAATGTTTCAGAGTAAAAATGTGTCTTGTTTGTATCGTGTCCATTTGCAGGTGTTTTTGTGTATGGTCAATCACTACATATTGCTAAGAGTATTGTTAAAATATATTCCAAGGTGGGTGTTGACTCACATTGACACTCACCTGTCTAGATCACAGATAAAAGGAGAGACAATACAGTGGCAATATACTAGATTTATTACTGTACTTCATGGAGCTTGGTTTCATCAAGCTAACTAATTAAACCATGTGCGACAGATAAACAATAAAACTTTTATCAATATCTAGAGTTGTCTGAGATTTAGTTAAAAAATGAGCTGAGGACAATGAATAATGCTAGTTTTACATCCTATGTACTGTAGTTCAATGGTTCTCAAACTTTTCAAACCAAGTACATTTGATCAAGCTAACCAATCAAAGTACCATCTTCAAGACACTATCTCAAAGAAACTAGAGAAAACACCAATAACCATTGTATGACCATGTATTACGTATGATAGGCTTAACTTAGTTAAAGAATCTTAGTTGCAAACACAACCCATTGTGGAAAACAAATGACAAAGTAATGTATTAAACTGTTAATGAAATCTCAGCAGCTGCATGAGCACACAAGAAGCCTATTCTCACCCTGCACTGTAAATACATACAACCACAATATGTTTGATTAACGTTACAATATATCACCCCATTATGTGTTTTTTCCTGTCAAATGGTGTACCACTACTGGGTGCTCCAAATACCACCAATTGTACTGTGCATGTACCTGTTTGAGAACCACTGCTGTAGTAATTAACTTAGCGGTACTCTGGGTTCTGGGGCTTGGAGTTAAAATCTACTGCTTTAAAATAGTTACTATAATTTAGGCAATAACGGTTCGACAATTGCACCATAGATCTGCAACTACACTCAAGCAGCTACACTGTGCATTACCACTACAACGTGTTGTTACTCTGAGGACGTACCAGGTATCTAGACAGTTACAGTACAGTTCAATAAATATGATCACTACGGCTTTATACCTTCCTTTTCTCAGCCTTCTCTCTCATGAACATGAGGTGTCTACGTTGTTTGTTTTTTATCTGAGACACACTGAATCCGGGTGGAAACGCAGGTTCTCCTTCGGTTTCCACATGTCCTGCCTCTGCTTCCATAATCATGGTATCTTCGCCTTTTTTAAGTGTTGGCTTTTTCTTTTTTGTCTTTTTAGTGGCTGTATCATCTATGTTATGCTCTTCTACGACATCCATGTTTATATCTGAATATATGTTGATGTCTTTCAAACCGATATAAAGCCTTTTCTTGCCGTTATATTCAGTATTAAAAGCACATGTGCGTATGAGTCGAGCGAAAGCAGCTATGCAGCTCAGCTATGTCCTGTTGTCAGCAGGATTGAAAACTACTACCGGGTCAGATACTTTTTGAAAACGTAATGATTAAAAGTTACATATATATTAAAAGTATCATGAAACAGTATGTATTCATTTATATGTTCATATTTAAAAATAATTTGAACAAAAAAAATGCTAAGTTCAAATAAATGCAGTTAGTTTATGGAATACAGTTTACCTCCGATCAAAAAATATTTTACATGCCACAGTAAATGTATTCTATCAAATCGTCACCAAACACATAGTAAAAAAAAGAAAATACGTTTTTTTCTTAGACAATATTCTAAGGCAATGGTTGAGCATGTTTTTTGGACGGAACTGCACAGAAAAATCAAATTCTATACTAAGGAACATATTGTTCCTGTCCAACATTAATGAGCACCAGCGATTTGAATTGAACAAGCTCATCAAAAATACAATCACATTTTATTTTAAATTAAATATGTTCTCCAAATTAATTTACTTTAACTCAAAAATGTCTAAGTGTGTTCTAGCTTATAATGTTCATTATCTTATATTAAATATTATTTTATATTATTGATATGAATTTGTATTTGAGTAGTAATCTTTAAAATGTTCGTCCATTTCATTATTATTTCAACAAATATATTCACAATAGGCACGACTATGCTGCAGCATTTTGCTGACAATGCTGAGCAAATGAGTTCATATTTTATGGCCTTTATTCGCGAGCTATTATTTTGAAGGGAAAATAAGAAAACCGGAAGTACTATTATTGCTGCCGAATCAGAATGTTCAATGTGACCAAAGAATATAGGCGAGAACCATAGATAAGTCACTATGACAACAGTTGACTGAGACCGAGAGATGCCATTCCTATTATGTTATAACATCAGAATAAGCTGATAGCTTAATGTTTATGACTTATAACTCTATGATCTATTATATATAATAGACTGTAATACCATTACAGATCAAATACATGTTTAATGCCATTCAGACTAATAGAACATTTTACTGACAGGACACCAGATGCAGATAAGGTTTACTGAGTTATTTGAGAATAACAAATAACAAGGCCAAGATGCTAGACCTAAGCTAAGGTGACCTGCTGATCTGCTCATGTGAGACAGTCACGGGTCTGAGGAGATAAAGGGTATGTATATAAAGGTATAAAGAATGTATGTAAACAACAAATCTAAGGCTATATAAGCCAACTCTAATTGTTATTCGGGGCTCCTTCCAAGCCCGTCTTCTGGTTCCTCGTCGTGAGATGTCCCTGTTTCAAGACGAGATGTTACTTTATTTAATATTCCATGATCAACTTGCTGCCTGACTCCGGAATCATCTTTTCAACCAGGGTCTTTTTTAGCTGCATAATAATCATCTATTTACATAGCCTAAATTTTCTGTTCTTAGTTGACAGGAGTGGCACCCAATGTGGCTTTCTGCTACTATAGTAGCCTATCTGCTTAAACGTGTTGTACGTTCAGAGATGCTCTTCTGCAGTTCTTGGTTGTCACTAGTTGTTATTTGAGTCGCTGTTGCCTTGCTATCAGCTTGAAAGAGTCTGGCTATTGTCCTCTGACCTCTGCAATCAACAAGGCATTTTTGCCCAGAGAACTGCCACTCAATGGATATTTAAAACTTTTTAGATCATTCTTTGTATACCCTAGAAATGGTTGTGTGGGAAAATCCCAGTAGATAAGCACTTTCTGATATTCTCAAACCAGCCCGTCTGACACCAACAACCCTGCCACATTCAAGTTCACTTAAAACACCTTTCTTTTTAAAACACAGCAGACACATGAAGTTACTTAAAATGGGTTAACCCATTAAGGAAGGTATGTTGATCACCCCAGCATATACAGACCATCCTGAAGTCCTGTTTTTGTGATATGGCTGTGTTGTCATTTTACTTGATGTCCCATTGCAGTTCAGCTGGTAGAGCATGGTGCTTAGAAATCTAGGGTTGTTGTGGATTCAGTTCCCACAGGGGCAAGCATTAAAAAAAATGTATAACCCTTAAACAGCTTTCAGTCGCTATACATGGGCATGTTACATGTTTTTTAAAATAGGTCCTCATATACGTCACGCAAGGAAAGAGAGGCTACAGAAAGCCCTATTAACTGACAGGTGGTCCTTGTGAACATCAGATTTCCTTCTCTGGTCAGCAGCCATTCATAAATCACAACAATCAAACAAAGTGCTATCAGAGATCTCTTAGTAAATTAGCCCTTCTGAAATATTGACCAGTTCAATCTGGATCTAGGGATTTACTTGGAGATTGTATATCTCTTCATCTAGAGCCAATGTGCTGAGTAGCTTTAAAAGGACAGTGTCCACCACTGTCAGTATCTTTTGTCTTAGTGACTCTCAGAGGTTGTTTGGTTATGCCCTTTCAGTGTGTTTATTAGATATAGTTACGTGTGTATAGAAAGGTAGATCTTTATCATCTATTCCATATACTGCACCAATCAAACCAGAATGAATGACCAAGGGCTTCCCTCTGGACTTCATGGAAACATCTCTTCTTCTTCTGGATCGGTCAATGACGCGTTGCTCTCAAGGTCGGGCTATACATTCCTGGCAGTGGTGATTGGTGTGATCTCGGTAACAGGGGTCTTTCTGAACATCCTTGTCATATTGGTAACATTGAGACACCGCCAGCTTCACCAGCCTCTGAACTACGCCCTGGTCAACTTGGCAGTGGCTGATCTGGGCTGCGCTATGTTTGGTGGACTGCCAACCATGGTGACGAACGCTATGGGCTATTTCAGCTTGGGGAGGCTGGGCTGTGTGCTGGAGGGATTTGCCGTGGCTTTCTTTGGTGAGTTGCAGAAAGCGGACGGATATGGAGGAGTTTTTTATACACAGACATTATGGCAATTAAAAGAATGGTCTTATACATGTTAAATGTTATCTGTACCCAGGTATTGCAGCCCTTTGTTCAGTGGCAATAATAGCTGTGGAACGCTATGTGGTGGTGTGCCGACCACTGGGAGCTGTGATGTTCAAGACCAGGTCAAGTAGAATTAAACTAAATTCAATTTAAATCTGATTATTGTTAGTGATACGTACATAAAAACTGACAGCTAAAATACACAGATCAGCCATAACATTATGGCCACTGACAGGAGAAGTAAATAACACTAATACCAGTAATCTTGTTATTGTTGCACCTGTCAGTGGGTGGAATATATTAGGCAGCAAGTGAACATTTTGTCCTCAAAGTTGATGTGTTAGAAGCAGGACAAATGGGCAAGCCTAAGGATTTGAGTGACTTTGACAAGGGCCAAATTGGGGTGGCTAAACGACTGGGTCAGAGCATCTTCAAAACTGCAGGTCTTGTGGGGTGTTCCCGATCTGCAATGGTCATTACCTATCAAAAGTGGTCCAAGGAAGGAAAAGCGGTGAACCAGCAGCCAAGGCGCATTGATGCATGTGGGGAGTGAAGGCAAGCCCATGTGGTCCTACATAGCAGACAAGCTACTGTAGCTCAAATTGCTGAAACATTTAATGCTAGTTCTGACTGAAAGGTGTCAGAACACACAATGCATCACAGTTTGTTGGGTATGGGGCTGTGTATCCACAGACCAATAAGGGTGCCCACTGCCAAAAGCGCCTACAATGGGCACATGAGCATCACAACTGTCCCATCCATGGAGCAATGGATGAAGGTGGTCTGACAAATCAAATTTTCTTTTAAAGCACGTAGATGGCCGGGTGTGTGTTCATCACTTACCTGGGGAGTATAATATAATGTAATATGATGCTTCGGCAATGTTCTGCTGGGAAACCTTGGGTCCTGCCATTCATGTGGATGTTACTTTGACACGTACTACTTACCTAAAGCATTGTTGCAGACCATGTACACCCTTTCATGGAAACGATATTGCCTGATGGCATTGGCATCTTTCGGCAGAATAATGTGCCCTGCCACAAAGCAAAAACGGTTCAGGAATGATTTTAGGAACATACCAAGTTAAAGGTGTTCACTTGGCCTCCAAATTCCTCAGATCTCAATCCAATCGAGCATTTGTGGGATGCTGGACAAACAACTCTGATCCATGGAGGTTCCACCTCACAACTTAAGGGACTTAAAGGATCTACTGCTAAGGTCTTGGTGCAAGATACCACAGCCCACCTTCAGACGTCTAGTGGAGTCCATGACTCAAAGGGTCAGGGCATTATTGGTGGCACAACGTGGGCCTAAACAATATTAGGCCGGTGGACATAATGTTATGGTTGATCGGTGTATGTTCAGGTAAAGTTGTTTATGGGTTCCAGACTTCAGGCAGTCATTGACTGAAAAGGATTTGAAACCAAGTTTTAAAACTCATAATAAATTAATGATTACATAATTAGTAATCATAGTTTTTCCAAATACATTTGAGCCCTTAAAACCATTTTATTTTACGTCCAATATGCTGTGGTAGACAGCTGAAATAATGAGTCAGTGTATGTTTACGGACCTATGTCATATGAAGTAATAGTTGATTGTATGAATACATTTGAGATGTAATAGGTAACTGTAATGTATTGATTCTCTAACACAGGCATGCGGTGGCAGGTGTGGTGCTGTCCTGGGTGTGGTCGTTTGTATGGAACACCCCACCTCTGTTTGGCTGGGGCAGCTATGAGCTGGAGGGACTTATGACCTCCTGTGCCCCCAACTGGTACAGCAGGGAACCAGCTAACATGTCTTACATCATCCTTTACTTTCTGCTCTGCTTTGCTATACCTTTCTCCATAATCACAGTCTCCTACGCATACATCATTTTTACCCTACACCAGGTATGTGCGTGCAATTATCAGCAAATATGTTTAGAGTACAGACAGTTTAACATCAGAGTGACACTATTCAGAGTGACTTTCTGTAGAGTAGTGCGTATATACGTTTTTAGTACTGGTCCCCTGTGGGAATTGTACTCATAACCCTGCCATTGTAAGGATCATGCCCTACCAGCTGAGCTACACAGAAGCATGGACAGCATTAATTATATAGCTGCACGTTATAGCATTGGACCAGTGAATATTTCTATATATAATGTATATAGAAATATTGTGACAGCATCCATGATGCTGTACAATAATTTATGTTAATTTATGTTAATTCATTTTTTCAATGTATATTTTTGCTTTGTTTATTAAAACCCCAGTTTTTTTTCCTCCTGTGACATTGAATTCCACTTCCCAGAGACATGAAGGGAACATTGCCATGTGTAGTGTGTTGCCATTCAGATGAGAATGTCCTGTCTCAAAATCCCACAGGAACCTAATCTTCCCCCTCATTCCTAATCGGCACACCATATTGTTTCTCACTGCTCCAATACATAGCTGATGTGTGGTGAGCGTTCTGGCACAAATTGGTTAACTTGACTCAGACAGGTGGGTGCTACATACTGGATGTAAATGGGGTGGGATTTCCCAATTTTTGCATGCGTATTGCTGAAGAACATATTCTTATTCATGGCACTAACAAGAGTCTGATAGCCTGTCTCTCTGTTGGTCAAAAGAGCAGTCAGGTATATTGGTAATTTATGCAGGATGGCTTTATAATCAAAAGAAGACATCAAAGAAGGGCACCATCTGAAACAAACTGCAGCAATGTGTGCTGATGAGCCATTGCAAATGTCCTCCCATAAACTATTAACACATTCAATATCTCACAACAGGTACTGTCATTTTATTCCTTGTTTTTATTACTCCCCCTATATGGGCCCCTTTCCATGCACATGCATTTCCGACCTGCGTCACTTAGGTGTCCCCAGGCGTGTCTGTGTGTGCCCTAGCTATTTGTTTATGTGTATGTTTATCTGTGTGTCAAAGGTGTCCAAGCTAAAGGTGTTGGAAGACGGAAGCACTACACGTGTGGAGATGCAGGTGGTGCGAATGGTTGTAGTAATGGTGATGGCCTTTCTGCTAGCCTGGTTGCCCTATGCGGGATTCGCCATTTCTGTGATTCTTAACCCTGGCCTCCACATCGACCCAATCATTGCCACCGTGCCCATGTACCTCACCAAGGGCAGCACTATCTACAACCCAATCATATATATATTTATGAACAAACAGGTAAAGGGTTATATCCATCAATGCTGTTCATACATACTGTACATATGTCCATACATGCATACAACGCTGTTGTCTTCATAATCTTTAATAGTGAGGATTGTTTTAATGTATTACATCAACTAATTTATAGAGTGAATTCAAATGTATTTAAATGCACTGATTAATAAAAATATACTGTATATTATGTTCCGGTACTGTAGTTGTTGCTTGGTTTTTCATGTCAGATTTTTGTGTCTCACTCCAGTTCCGTGACTTTGCGGTTCCGTATGTGCTGTGTGGTCGGAATCCGTGGGCCTCAGAACCTGAAGGCTCCGAAGCTGAAACAACTTTGTCCTATGTCGGCAGCAAGAACCCACGCGTCTCGCCCCAATGACAGCAACACTCTGTATTTTATAGAATATATAGTTAGTGCAATAATGTATAGTTGTACATGTATTTGTGATATTTGCATATTGTAAGAATGCTAATAAAAGTGTATTCCATAATATGTTCTCACAAACATCTCCCTGTGTGTTGGATATTATTAATTTCACAATACAAAAATGAAACATCTGAACAAGCCTAATTACCTTAATCATTTACATTTAGTTTTGATATTATTTTAAGAATGATTTACTTATTATGTTAGACTATTAGCTTTGTTTTTGTCTTATTTTAAGAAATCTAACCAGGTAAAATTTTCTTGGTTCACTGGCAGATAATTTTGTTTACTTTAAGCATATTCCATTAATTTAGGTACTTATTTATTATTATCTTGTTTATGCAGTGCACAATGTTTTTGCTGGAACTATGCTTCTTATCTTAATATTATTTACTAAAGATAGATTTTAGTAATGTGCTGCCATTCCCCAGTTTAGTCTCTTCTAATTAAATTGATCTAAATTGCCAAGATTATGATAAGGTCAAAGGATGTCAAAGTCCTGTTGAAAATAGTAAATCCAAAAGGTGAATACTGCTTTTAAAACTGTGGCAAAAAAAAGAATGTGAACATTTTTCTGCATAAAATGATCATTAAATCTGATCTGCTCTTTATCAAAGTCACAATAATAGACACACCCAGTCTGCTTAAACTAAACCCCCACACCAGAAGCGTCATGCACCTATTTTTTTAAGGGGGCACAATGTCGACAACACATGCAAACATGTGCCCACAAATACAGATATTAAAAAGAAAATCCACTTGGCTCAGAAATCTGTGGGCATGACGCCTCTGCCACACACAATTATGATTTTATCTGTTTATTGAACAAATTCACAGTGCAGGGTATGTGAACCCAGGGGCGTCGGACTGGGGGTAAAACCAATACTGATTACCAGGGCCCAAGGGGAGAGAGGGCCATTGAAAAGTCTGGAATATATTGCGGTTGAGGAACATAGGGGCCGATCAGGAGTGCCAATGCATAGGGCCCAGGATCTTGTGCTACACCGCTGTGCATACACAAATGCCATGGACTTAATAACTGGTTCCTCCTTTGACAGCAATAACCTCAAACAAACATTTCCTGTAGTTGCAGATCAGACAAGCACACAGCTCAGGAGGAATTTTGAACCATGGATATTGCCCTGCCGTGTCAGGGGCCATCAATACCGTGCATACTGATGACAATGGATGTGAGATACACAAAAGCCTTCCTTCTCTGATTGAAGGAACCCTACTTATGTAACAACTAAAGCCAGACCCCTGCCAGGTCATCCATATGCATCATCTTCACACATCCGTCTACCAGAAACAGACAGGCGGTCTACAGAACAGTTTAATCAAATGTTCAAGTGGACGCTGTGGAGGGTAATGGCTGAGGATGGACAAAACGTGATTGAGCTCAAGGAGGACTGAAAACCAACCATCCCCATGCCAGATGATTGTTGAGCATGTGCAGAGCATGAGTGAAGAAATTGAACACGTCTCACCATTTGTGTGGCAGCACATAGTTGAAACCCAACAACATCGACAAGAGTACAGACAACCTGAGTTCCAGGCAGGGGATAATGTGGTAGTGTTCAATACAACCTGTACCTTTCCTGTCAGGAGCCCTCAATGTTCATCGAGCACCTGGGGTCATTTAACAACCGGATCAGGCAGCCAAGGCGATGAAGACTGAGAAGACATAACAAGTGAATCTGCTGAGAAGTGAAAGGAACCTGAAGGGCCTGCAGTCCTCTCTGTTTATGTCACCACAGCTCAAGAGGAGGTGGCCATGGCAGATGACCTACTGTAGCTCCACTACAGCAGCAAGAATCGAATAAATGACAAGCCAAACAAAACATCTGGAGATATAACATCTGGAGATATGCAGACTTCACTTTCGGCATCCCTTGCCTGGCTAGTTATGTAGGTATCACTTTGTCACTTTTATTAAGTAGGGTAAATGTTTTTGAGAAGGAATAAAGCATAAAAAGATGGCAAATGGGGAATTGAAGGTGAGCTGTCAATGTGAAGCACAATTAAAGACTGGTTGTCTTAGGTAAATGTGTTATTAGCATTGTATTTTATTTAAAAATGGTCTCCTTTGGACAAATGCCATATTTCAGACCTAAAGATTATACCAATAATATGAGAATGAAAGTGGATAGTGTAACAGGGAGAGGATACAGAACTGACACAGGGTTTAGTGTTTAGGACCATGGAGGGCAACAAAGGGGTGGCGATTAAGATTTAGTTTTGCATCACTTAACCAGTTTGTTGTTCCAGGGGCACTGTTCTCATGCTTATATGGGGAAGAGGGCACATTTGAGGTAAACAATATAGTATTAGTGTGATGAAGTTAAAAAATGTTTTTGATAATGGACTATAACTGACCCAAGTTAAATATTCCTTTATGTACGCAGGTTTCCCATAAAATAAATCATCTGCTAAATTATGTAAATGTAGTAATGTATGTATATAATATTGTTTATCAGCAGGAGAATTAAACTTCTTGTATAAACCAATCAACCATCATCAGTGAATAAAACTGCCAGCACTGTAGTAACATAGATATCAGAGGAAACGTATACTCTCTACACAGCTATCAGTCTGGCAGTGCTCAGTTGAAAATATTTTGGGACAAGGAGCATTTACAAAGTTTTTGAGAAAAAATATTTTAATATAATTGGATTGACTTTTAACCAATCAAACAAACCCAAGCCATTTTCCAGATGATTTAAATCCTGAATGCTGATAGCTGTAACATGAGACCGTATACCATGGGTATGACATCACAACAAGTTTTACTGCCCTAATTGTGTTGGAAACTGGTTCATATAAGAAATAATGCATCTTGGGGCTTTGTGATATATTGCCAATATACCACTCTGTGATGCATCATGGCTCTTATCCATGCTATTTTGGCCATATACCTCACCCCATCATTCCTAATTGCCTAAGTAATCCTCTCCTCAACTACCCCCAGCCAGTTCATGTGTTTGAACAACCCCTGATCTAGCACACCTGATGCAACTTGTCTACTAATTAACAAGACCTTGATTAGTGATGAGATCAGGGCTGCAGCTAAACTGACACATCAGGGTGTTCCCAAGGAAAAGATCGAGGATCACTGGGGTAAACACTGCCCGGGCCCAGTTTTAAACCTATTTGGTACTGCCAGCCTGAATCCATGTAGAGTTTGAATGCAAGATGATGGTTTCAGCGACACTGTGAATTTAGAGAAAATCATAATCACAGTCATAACGCTATTCCTCAGTATGTCTAGGAATATCACCACAGCATCAGCAGCACAAACCACTAACAATGTTTCAATATTATACACACCATGAAGACCAACCCAAATCGTATTGATCTCAAGAGTTGTTTATTGGTAAAAGTAAGGGGCTCCTAAACCAACACCAATGCACAGTTATAGGGGCAGACATCAATGATAAGGAGTACATTATTACAATACAATATGTTGACCTTACAGGTTATATGATCATTAGGTATTTTCGAGGGCAAGATACTTCATGTACATATTTATCCTTTTCAGATCTATATGTCAAGACTCTAGGCAGTTGCTCCAAGAACAGATTTTACAAAAATATGGGAGATATTAATTATTATTGATGTATTTGGTCTGGGCAGAACGTGGCTTTGGACTTTCATGCACAGACCCAGGAGCAAAGACACGTGAAGAATCCCAACTCAGTGGATGAGCACAATTTATTCTCCCCTGAAACGAGTAGCATTATTTTGCAGATCTATTTCAAGCACATTTAGGATCAACAAGCATGCCATTGCAGTACCTTGATGTTAAACATCAGGAAAAATCATGATGTCATGTTGTCATCAAGTCATGTAAGTTGTGCCCCGTATCAAAAACATTCTCTTTCAAACTCGGAATTTCATGGCCGAGGTATGAGAGTAATTTCTACGATATGGCCAATCTTTACTTTGGGTCTGAGAAATCTTCCAATCCTGTCAAAGACCTCCCTACTGGGCACAGGACGTCGTAAAGACGTTGATTAAATGGCTTTACAACAAATAAGACGTCTTTACAACATCCTGTGACCAGTGGGTCTCAGTGTTAAGATTCTAGCAAATTCTCTGTTTGTGCTGTTGAAAAGTTATTGTTTTTCATGGTGATGCTGTCATAACTACTGGTACAGCTGTCTTTCATGGTGATGCTGTAATAATTACTGGTACAGTTGTCTTTCATGGTGATGCTGTATTAATTACTGGTATAGGTCTTTCATGGTGATGCTGTCATAACTACTGGTACAGGTGTTTCATGGTGATGCTGTAATAACTACCGCACTGGTATAGGTGTCTTTCATGGTGATGCTGTCATAACTACTGGTACAGGTGTTTCATGGTGATGCTGTAATAACTACCGCACTGGTATAGGTGTCTTTCATGGTGATGCTGTAATAACTACAGTTCAGGTGTCATCATATGTGCCATAATACCTCCAAAAGAAAGGTTATTTTCAAATTAACAACACACTCAAACATAATGTACTATAATGAGGATTCAAAAGAAGAACTCAAGTACTAAAAACCACTAAGTCAAAACTAAGTCTTTATTAAGGGTTCACAAATATTTCAGCCAACCTTGTGGAGTGTGTGGTGCACACAGATTTCCTCTTAGCAACCTCACACACATTTCATACAGTACACACCTTCAACTACGTGGGAAATGTACAATGTTGTGACCACAAGGTGTCACAGAAAAGTTGTTACACAGCCTGAGGAGGCCAAGGTTTGTACTCAAAACAAATATACAGTTTATAATCAAAAAGAAACATCTAGTCTCTCCCAAAATTATTACTTCAATGAAAAAGGGATGAATCTGTCCTGGTACACTGTTATTTATATATTAAAGGTCACTTTATTGAAACTGGAAAACAAAATTAACCCTGAAAGGTGTCTAATGGCCAGAATAAACCTTAATCTCTACTTCAGTTCTTTTCACAACCAATAAACATTTCAGATAGCTTTGGCCATCACTAGACAGTAAGTAATCAGAGTATAAAATATATAAATATCACCTGAAATCATCTAAGTTTTAATGTATGTGTGAAAAATAATTTAATATTTTTTAAACTAATATTTTTTGCCATGGCTAAGTTTAGTTGATGTTTGTGATGACTGTCCATGATGGTGGGAAATCTACCACATGCTTCTTCTAACGATGCGTCTCCAAGCCGTTCTGATTCTTACTACACAGCTCATTCAACACTGAATCCTTTAGTTCCCTCATACTCAACTCTGGACCTCAAAGCCAGTTCCACTCCAATTTTTCGTTGCAACCCTCTAATCTGGGACTTATTTAGACCTGGGACACCAGGTGAGTCCAATTAATGTTGAGGTAGAACTGAAAACCAGCAGGCTCCAGACCCCATAGGGTTAGAGTTGAATACCCCTGCTTTAATTGATACATATGTGCTGAGTGAGAATAGACATTTATGTACTATACAGGCGCCCGCCCTACACAAAGAGTCACCAGGGAGTGCTGTGGTACGGTATTCCCATCTAATAACCCACCTTCCCACCTGGGCAGCTTTGTATTCATTTGCCCAACCCCATGCATTGGCAGAATAGCACAACCAGGATAACAACCCTGGTTACTGTCACAAAGTTGTGAAGCAGCGATATAGACCACTGTGCTAGGCGGAGGCCCTTGTAACTGCTGTTTAAGGAAAACTGAATTAAGGACTAATTTTATTTTTGTCCATAGACTCCTTTCAGGGTGACAAACCTTTAAGATAACATTTTAAAAGAAGTTCTTTAATTAGTCTGTACCTTTCAGTGTCCTCAAATTCTCACTTGATAGTTGCACAGCCTATTGGTTTATGATAAAACACTGGTCTTAGTATCAATACAGATATATTGCTCTGATAAGGGAAGCAGCAGCCTGACTTTCCACGACCAAATCAAACCTGTACTTTGCCTATATACAGACACTTTTTCTATGTACATGCTACATACTCTCCCTAACTCACATTTAAACATTGCCATTTGGTTCACCAAATGCTGAAATCCACACTAGAGCAAAACACTAGAGTTAAGGATTTATGGTTTGGTTTATTAGATAGCGTTACTAGCGGTGGTCTAGTGGTTGATGCTTCTGCCTCTAAAATGCATACTGGTGCACGCGCCCACTGTTATCAAAATCAAGAAATGGTAAAGGAGTGTGAAAACACCTATGAATTTATTAATTGAATGAGGAAGAGAAGTTCCAGTGTTGTGATGAAAATGTTTTAGACATCAAACCTGTTCTACTGCACACGGAATGATGTTTAACAAACTGTCTTCAAGGGGATTGTGTAAAAATGGAGATGAATGTTGCATATTCACTGCTATGGACTCAAAATTAAAAACTTGGGAGCAAAAATACAAATTTAGCTCAATGTCAATCCTAGTCCTATACTCACACTGACAAGCCAGCACAAGATCTGACCACTTACAGCTGTGTTGATGGAACGTGAACGTGTAAAACCAGCTTGGTTGTGTTTTGGTCCAGTCATCTTAGAACCCAGGAGGCAGCAGGGACGACCTGCTAAAACGGAAAAGTAACCTCGGTGCAATAAGGTAGTGAAAGAATCTGCTATCTATGACTCCCAACCTGTAAACGCTGTGTGACTCCGCCACTTCCTGTTAGCTCAAACTGCAGCCATGTCACATACATATATTCTATGATATATATCCATAAAAACATATTTCTCCTTATTTAAGGGAAGACCTGATACATTAAGCTGTTAACTAATTGATAACAGACGTGATACTCATCCATACTGTAAAACTGAAGAAAAACAAATCACAAGCTTGTCCTATGATAAACTATACCAGGGAAAAACCTCCATACAACCTACTTTACCACAGCTAAACTATTGCTCCCGACTATGAGGAACATACCTCATGCCAAAATCCAAATAACTACATTACACTTTGTAAGGGATGAGCAACAGTTTTCAGTTGGTCACCAGCGTATCTGACAAGAACAGAGCCAGGTGACCGAGAATTGGGAAATCATTGTTTGTACCTCATTACTATAGGGTGAAAAAGATGGTCCTATATACAGATAAAAAAGAAAACATTAAGAAATGCTTGTGTGTGTGCAAAAGGGTTTGTGAGTTGCTTAACGTTTGAGCACTACATTTAACTCAAGCAGTTAACATTTCCTTTGAATGAATCACAAAGCAGGGCTGATGAGATCAAGTGGGGGCCAGAGACGCAACACATTGTTTACTACCTGATTTACACTCATTTATCCACGCCTTGTCCTGTAAAATATACTTCAGTGTTAATTGTACCTGGGAGCTGACAACGCTCCAGAGAGCCAGAGCTGGTGTGGTATATGGGTAATATAGCACAGCTTAGGGCTATCCCGAGTCACAGTGAAATGCTCTAGGCCTAGTACCTAGTGTGGTATATTGGCCCAATACCACAAAACCATAAGGTGCTTTATTGCATGAAGATTGCGGACCAATGAATAGAGTGGTGAAATTAATATTCATTTGTGCCCATGGTGTAACAATGCACATGTTAACACCCATGTAAAAATATGGATCACATTAGTAATAATTCATTAGTAATGCACAGTCCTACTGTTGTGTATTGTCATTGTTTTCCCAGCATAGTGATGTGCCCAGTCATGCCCTGACGTGTACTATATTAACATATTTAGATATTTAGGAAATACACTATTCCATAGCAAACTAAAGGAGCAACTGTGTTGAAGTACCATTTGTCAAGGGCACAACAACAGATTGTCCACCCTTTTCTGTTCTGGGATTCAAACCAGCCAGCTTTCAGCTACTGGCTCAACACTCTAACCGCTGTCTTTCTTTAGCCACTGTCCATTTTGAAAAAGAGAACTTCATATAGTATTCTGCCTGAGTGACTGATTGATGAGGTAATAGAATGACAGCCTCTCTGTCTTTAAGGTGCTAGAGTTGACCTTGTTTGATACCAGGTCTTGGCATTGTAATGTATAAATGTGTGTGATCCCTCTAACGAGGGTAACTTGAAGAGATGATTCAGAATCAAATGTGTTTACATGCATGTACATGAGTAGGCTAGGGACTTGGGAAGGACCGGCCGCAGGGTAATATGCTAGGAGGTGATGTTTCAGCTGTCAGCTAGGGTAAGGGCTAGAGTTGAGGGTAAAAGTTCTAGGGGTTACACGAAGTCCCAGAGTTCCGGGGTTAAGGTTCAGACTACCGTTACAGAGTTAAAGTAAAAGATTAGAATATGGGCGTGGAGGCCGTGGCGTGATGTGAAATAGCAGTGTTCTTTAGCCCACTTTCTTATGTACAACAAGTCCAGCCCAGAAAGCAGGAGAGATGGAAGGGTGTGAATCCCTCGTTCAGACATGCCCGTCCAGTATCCCACGGGATAGGGCACCTCCGTCTCGCCAGCCTCCCTTTTTGCTCAGAAATCCCAGACGCAGTGAGTTTTGTTCAAAGCGTCTTTCACTCAGTTCAGTCCAGAGTGATCTTAAACCCCCTGCTCTGCTCTAACTCATAGTAGTAGCAGCAACAGCAAGTGAAATGTTGGTCCTTCCCTCTGTCAGTTTCCTCAAGTCCTTCCTTTTTGTTTTCTTTCAATATGTTGTTGGTTTGGTATTGTGGAGTAGTCTTTTCTTCCCTTTTGGGGACATTTGTTTCAAAGGTGTGCATTGGTATGTGTGTGCGCCGCAGGGTCCGTGTGTCAGACAGTTCTGCGCAGCTCTGTCCGTCTGGCCAGCCTCCCACCATGCTGACACTAAAACAACACACTTTGCCTCCTAGGCTTCCCCTGGGCTGAGAGAGAGTTTAGAGAGAGAGAGACATGGTGGGAGAGAAATAGAGAGTGACAGACGGAGAGAAATAGAGAGAAAGTGGGAGTGAAATAGAGAGGGACAGAGGGAAAGAGAGTAGAACATGTTAAAGATGGTGAATAGAAAGGGACTGAACAAAAGGCAGTTGTGGTATCCTGTATTTTCACCTTGTCAAATCTAAAAATGGCTCACAGTAACAAGCACCACTCCACACCAAGAGAATAAACACTTCCAGCCCTTAAATACTGTATATATAATATGCATAGGGCTTCTGGTTTTCAGGTTTGATTGAATTACAAATTTGGGATTTATAAATAGTTTCTTGGATGCATTAAATCAGTTATTTTTTTCTGTGCCTTCCATTTTACTTTAATAACACAAATTAGATACCTTAATTGGGTTTTTAAACCGGTGGTTCGAACTTTTAAAAAACTATTAATTTATGTTAGCTACTTTAAGCCTAATATTGTAGTCTACATTATCTGTACTGGTCACTTATTGTTACACTGCTCATGACAGGTTAACATTGCCTGTCGTCCATGAATATTTGTCTTTATTTATGTTTATGTACATCAGTAAGGTTCCCCTATAATTACTTAAGCTTATACAGTGCATCCGTAAAGTCTTCACAGTGCTTCACTTTTTCCACATTTTGTTATGTTGCACCCTTATTCCGAAATGGATTATATTCATTATTTCCCTGTTCCAGAGCGCTCTGGACCTCAGACTGGGTTCATCTTCAAAAATACATCAGGCTTTAACTGCTGCCAAAGGTGCATCAACAAAGCAGATTGAGCAGTGAATGTGAATACAATTTTTTTTACTTTTTTGTTTTTAATAAATTTGCTGAGATTTCAAACACAGTTTCTTTCACATTAGCCACTTTCCGACCAAGTAGTTACAGGAACGTAGTTATAGGAACAGTCCACTTCTAAACAGTTCTACTAACTACTCCCCCCCAAAACCGGTTTTGCTCTTTGCATTCGCACTGGTCAAGTGGCCATAGGAACTGGTAGGAGGGATAAGGGCGTGACGCAAGCACCGCAACAAGTTTTTATAGCGTCGTCACTAGACTTTAGTGTAGCGCTACATACAACATTTCACAGTTTCATGTTTGTAACACTGGGTGTATAATTGGAGGTAAGTGTGTAAATCATCTTATGTCATAACATAACAAAATGTGGTATAAAGTGAAGCGCTGTGAATACTTTCCAGATGCACTGTACAGTGGGGCAAAAAAGTATTTAGTCAGCCACCAATTGTGCAAGTTCTCCCACTTAAAAAGATGAGAGAGGCCTGTAATTGTCATCATAGGTACACGTCAACTATAAGAGACAAAATTAGAAAAAAAAATCCAGAAAATCACATTGTAGGATTTTTTATGAATTTATTGGTAAATTCCTTGGTAAAACAACTATTTGATCACCTACAAACAAGCAACATTGCTGGCTCTCACAGACCTGTAACTTCTTTAAGAGGCTCCTCTGTCCTCCACTTGTTACCTGTATTAATGGCACCTGTTTGAACTTGTCATCAGTATAAAGACACCTGTCCACAACCTCAAACAGTCACACTCCAAACTCCACTATGGCCAAGGCCAAAGAGCAGTCAAAGGACACCAGAAACAAAATTGTAGACCTGCACCAGGCTGGGAAGACTGAATCTGCAATCGGTGAGCAGCTTGGTGTGAAGAAATCAACTGTGGGAGCAATTATACGAAAATGGAAGACATACAAGACCACTGATAATCTCCCTCGTTCCGGGGCTCCATGCAAGATCTTACCCTGTGGGGTCAAAATGATCACAAGAACGGTGAGCAAAAATCCCAGAACCACACGGGGGGATCTAGTAAATGACCTGCAGAGAGCTGGGACCAAAGAAACAAAGGCTACCATCAGTAACACACTACGCTGCCAGGGACTCAAATCCTGCAGTGCCAGACGTGTTCCCCTGCTTAAGCCAGTACATGTCCAGGCCCATCTGAAGTTTGCTAGAGAGCATTTGGATGATCCAGAAGAGGATTGGGAGAATGTCATATGGTCAGATGAAACCAAAATATAACTTTTTGGTAAAAACTCAACTCGTCGTGTTTGGAGGAGAAAGAATGCAGAGTTGCATCCAAAGAACACCATACCTACTGTGAAGCATAGGGGTGGAAACATCATGCTTTGGGCCTGTTTTTCTGCAAAGGGACCAGGACGACTGATCCGTGTAAAGGAAAGAATGAATGGGGCCATGTATCGTAAGATTTTGAGTGGAAACCTCCTTCCATCAGCAAGGGCATTGAAGATCAAACGTGGCTGGGTCTTTCAGCATGACAATGATCCCAACCACACCGCCCGGGCAACAAAGGAGTGGATTCGTAAGAAGCATTTCAAGGTCCTGGAGTGGCCTAGCCAGTCACCAGATCTCAACCCCATAGAAAATCTTTGGAGAGAGTTGAAAGTCTGTGTTGCCCAGCGACAGCCCCAAAACATCACTGCTCTAGAGGAGATCTGCATGGAGGAATGAGGCAAAATACCAGCAACAGTGTGTGAAAACCTTGTGAAGACTGACAGAAAACATTTGACCTCTGTCAGTGCCAACAAAGGGTATATAACAAAATATTGAGATTAACTTTTGTTATTTCCCAAATACTTATTTTCCACCATAATTTACCAATAAATTCATTAACAATCCTTCAATGTGATTTTCTGGATTTTTTTTCTCATTTTGTCTCTTATCGTTGAAGTGTACCTATGATGAAAATTACAGGCCTCTCATCTTTTAAGTGGGAGAACTTGCACAATTGGTGGCTGACTAAATACTTTTTTGCTCCACTGTATACACTGTAGGCCAAATCATGCCATTCAATTGTATTGGGTCGGCAAATTAAAATATTGTAACTTTTAAACAAAGCATAAATAACAATTCTGGAAAAATAATCAAAACATTGAAGGAACATTCACTCACCGTTAAACAGGAGTTTCAGCATGCTATGTCATTAAATATTTTACCCACTTCCACATGCAACTGTCAACCTAACCAGCTAGCTAACATTACTTGTTCTGCACTACTGTCCCACTGACATGAAACACGTTTCAAACAAAATAATTAGAAAATATCTTGAGGACCTGCGTATGTAATTCAGTTTTGATAGTTGAAACTTACTGTGAAAAAAATTAAACAATCAAATGTTTATAATTTGATTTTATCGTTACAATGAATGGAAATTTTCAGGCTTTTCCAGTGTTTTTTAAATATATATCCTTGAATAATGCCCTAATAGCTTAACATGCATGAAGGAAAAAAAACACACAACCCATGCAAAGAACTCTTCCACAAACACACACTGCAACCTCGGTTCACACACACTTACAAACAATACACAAATGGCTACATCTCCTTCTGCAGGAACCTGAACAGAACTGCAAAAAAATTAAAAATAAATGTTTCAAATGTCTTCAATCTCAACCATCCATCTCAGAATGACCTTTTGGCTTCTTGACCCAACAGAGCCATGGGACACTTCTCTTTCAGAGAAAAGAAGGATAAAGTCAAGAGGTCAGAGAATGCACAAAACAAATAGAAAGGGATGAAAAATAAAAAAGACAGGGATTGATGGATGATCATTGTGCGTGAAGACAAATTAGGACAAATAATAATAAACCGAAACAGAAAATAAATAATCTGGTAATTAGGGAATGAGGGAGTGTGTGTGTGTATGAGAAAGAGAAAGACAGAGAGACAGAGTGAGAGAGACTATGAGAGTGAGGGAGAGAGAAAGAGAGAGAGCAAGAATGTAATTACATACAAAGTATTTGATGTGGATAGATTGGTAGTGAATTAGTAGCAGACACCGGGGTGAATGTCATTTCAAATCCCAATTTGTTCTGACTGAAATGCACTGAACAAAACTGACGTTTTCGTTTACCTGTATTCACTGGAATTGAAACAGAACTGACCAAAAACCAGGGATATACAAAGACAGAAGAATAAAAGATGAATTAAAATAATGTAAATTGAATTTCCAGAGAGAGAGAAAAAGAGAAAGAGAGAGAAAGAGAGAGAGAAAGAGAGAGAGAGAGAGAAAGAGAAAGAGAAAGAGAAAGAGAGAGAAAGAGAAAGAGAGAGAGAGAGTATTTACCAGAAATGGTAGGGGCAATTGTCAGCCTGTAGAGGGGGATTGGAGGCCTTGGCTCTGAGCCCTGGGATTGGCTCCTTCTCTCTGGAAGTACTGTGAGGGGGCGGAGCCTAGCTTATGACCCACCGCTTTTTAGAAAGGGGAGGGGGAAAGGTAGTGGTGAAGTTAGGGGTGGTAGGGGCCAATAGACACACAGAGAGAGAAGCCCGAGGAGAGAGAAGGGGAGGAGCCAGACATTTGGTAGTGGCGGAGGCACATGGGTGGAGGAATGACAGAGACCGAGAAGAAGGTGGGAAAAGGACAAGAAAGGAAGAAAAAGACAGAGAGAGAGTAAAAGAGTCATCGACAGAACCAACATCCTCAGTAGTGACAGACGTTAATAGGGCACAAGAGTAAGCCTGGTTTAGACTTGATTTGAGTGGGGGAAACATGAACCAGTCACGGCTCAGCAAAAGAGGAGAACAAGATGCAGGTGCGCGACACATTGTGATCGCACTGCGACTTCAGAAACAGTGAAAACACAGAGAGACAGCAGCACAGAGAAACTGACAGCAAGACTGCAACATATATAAAGTGTTGCAAAGTAGACCTAAACTATTTGAGAGATGAACAGAGAAAAGTGTGTAACAGATTGGCATGTTCTTCTTGGTACCTGGGAGTTTTACTTCCTAAAAGATCTACGGTGCTAGAGGCAGATCTGCCCTGGAAGCAGAAATTGATGTGACTGGTAAAGTACATTTAAAGATAGCGGAGCTTGTATTTCAAAATGCAAAATGTGATGAAAGCTCTGCCCTCTGAAATGAGTCAACCAATTCCAGGAATAACATTTAGGCACATCAGCCTGTAGTATATGTTTTAGTAAGGACATTCCACCTTCTTCTACTTGAGGCACTCCATGTTTGTTTGATACTGTAGTTTGTACTCCATCTATTTTGTGTTACATTTCTTGTTCTACAGCCCTCCCCCAGCAAGGCTCCCTATACCCAGTATGGCTCACCTGACTCTGGGAAGACTGAAGACCTCTTCCCGGGGTCTGTCTGGAGGTGCATGTCCTTCACAGAGAAGATGGATGCCGCTGAAACAAACATTTGGGTTTGTTTATCTGTTACCGGTATTGCTTGGTACAACATGAATCGTGTGTGTGTATGACTGTATGTGTATATACACTGCTTAATAAAATAAAGGGAACACTTAAACAACACAATGTAACTCCAAGTCAATCACACTTCTGTGAAATCACACTGTCCACTCGGGAACCAACACTGATTGACAATCAATTTCACATGCTGTTGTGCAAATGGAACAGACAACAGGTGGAAATTCTAGGCAATTAGCAAGACACCCCCAATAATGGAGTGGTTCTGCAGGTGGTGACCACAGACCACTTCTCAGTTCCTATGCTTCCTGGCTGATGTTTGGGTCACTTGAATGCTGGCCGTGCTTTTACTTTAGTGGTAGAATGAGACAGAGTCTACAACCCACACAAGTGGCTCTGGTAGTGCAGCTCATCCAGGATGGCACATCAATACGAGCTGTGGCAAGAAAGTTTGCTGTGTCTGTCAGCGTAGTGTCCAGGGCATGGAGGCGCTACCAGGAGACAGGCCAGTACATCAGGAGACGTAAAGGAGGCCGTAGGAGGGCAACAACCCAGCAGCAGGACGGCTACCTCCACCTTTATGCAAGGAGGAGCAGGAGGAGCACTGCCAGAGCCCTTCAAAATGAACTCCAGCAGGCCACATATGTGCATGTGTCCCCTCAAACGGTCAGAAACAGACTCCATGAGGGTGGTATCAGGGCTTGACGTCCACAAGTGGGGGTTGTGCTTACAGCCCAACACCTTGGAGAACGTTTGGCATTTGCCAGAGAACACCAAGATTTACAAATTCGGCACTGGCGCCCTGTAATCTTCACAGATGAAAGCAGGTTCACACTGAGCACATGTAACAGACGTGACAGAGTCTGGAGATGCCGTGGAGAACGTTCAACATCCTCCAGCATGACCGGTTTGGTGGTGGGTCAGTAATGGTGTGGGGTTGCATTTCTTTGGGGGACCACACAGCCCTCCATGTGCTCCCCAGAGGTAGCCTGACTGCCATTAGGTACCGAGATGAGATCCTAAGACCCCTTGTGAGACCATATTCTGGTGCGGTTGGCCCTGGGTTCCTCCTAATGCAAGACAATGCTAGACCTCATGTGGCTGGAGTGTGTCAGCAGTTCCTGCAAGCGGAGGACATTGATTCCATCGTTCCCCAGACCTGAATCTGATTGAGCACATCTGGGACATCATGTCTCGCTCCATCCACCAACGCCACGTTGCACCACAGACTGTCCAGGTGTTGGCGGATGCTTTAGTCCAGGTCTGGTAGGACATCCCTCGGGAGACCATCCGCCACCTCATCGGGAACATGCCCAGGCATTGTAGGGATGTCATACGGGCATGTGGAGTCCACACACACTACTGAGCCTCACTTTGACTTGATTTAAGGACATTACATCAAAATTGGATCAGCCTGTAGTGTGGTTTTCCACTTTGATTTTGAGAGTGACTCCATATCCAGACCTCCATGGGTTGATAAATTTGATTTCCGTTAATCCTTTGCATGGTATTTCACAATCTGCTCAGTTACTGGGATTTTCACACAGAACCATTTCTATGGTTTACAAAAAATGGTGTGAAAAGGGAAAAACATCCAGTATGCAGCAGTCCTGTGGGCGAAAATGCCTTGTTGATGCTAGAGGTCAGAGGAGAATGGGCCGACTGCTTCAAGCTGATAGAAGGGCAACTTTGACGGAAATAACCACTCGTTACATAGGTATGCAGCAAAGGTATGCAGCAAAGCATTTGTGAAGCCAAACACACACAACCTTGAGGCGGATGGGCTACAACAGCAGAAGACCCCACCAGGTACCACTCATCTCAAATACAAATAGGAAAAAGAGGCTACAATTTGCAAGAGCACACCAAAATTGGACAGGTGAAAACTGGAAAAAATGTTGCCTGGTCTGATGAGTCTCGATTTCTGTTGAGACATTCAGATGGTCAGAATTTGGCGTAAACAGAATGAGAACATGGATCCATCATGCCTTTTTACCACTGTGCAGGCTGGTGGTGGTGGTGTAATGGTTTGGGGGATGTTTTCTTGGCACACTTTAGGCCCCTTAGTGCCAATTGGGCATCGTTTAAATGCCACGGTCTACCTGAGCATTGTTTCTGACCATGTCCATCCCTTTATGGCCACCATGTACCCCACCTCTGATGGCTACTTCCAGCAGGATAATGCACCATGTCACAAAGCTCGAATCATTTCAAATTGGTTTCTTGAACATGACAATGAGTTCACTGTACTAAAATGGCCCCCACAGTCACCAGATCTCAACCCAATAGAGCATCTTTGGGATGGGGTAGAATGGGAGCTTCGTGCCCTGGATGTGCATCCCACAAATCTCTATCAACTGCAAGATGTTATCCTATCAATATGGGCCAACACTTCTAAAGAATGCATTCAGCACCTTGTTGAATCAATGCCACGTAGATATAAGGCAGTTCTGAAGGCGAAAAGGGGTCAAACAGAGTATTAGTATGGTGTTTCTAATAATCCTTTAGGTGAGTATATATATATATATATATACTCACCTAAAGGATATATATATATATATATATATATGTATGTACACATGTACGTATGTACGTGGTGGTTGGAAGTTGGAGCATAAACACTCACTGTCAGCCAGCGTCTGAACCTGCTCCCCTAAACTCCGAAAGTACGGGTGTCTCAGTGCCTCCTCTGCTGACACACGCTTCACTGGATCAAACTAAACACAGAGAAACAGACATATAGATAGAAAAAATAAAGATGATGACAGACACAGAAATAAATTGAAAGGATAAATATTTGTCTGTTATTGATGTACACATTTGTGAAAAGTTTTGAAAAGACTGAATTTATTATCTTTCATGTTTTTTTGTCCTCTGTCTTTTCCGCTATTACCTGTAGCAGCAGAGAGAGTAGATCATGTCCATCACTGTCTATCCTGCAAAAGAGGACCGAGAAAAAAAATGGAAAGAAAGAGAAAAGGAAAAATAAAGCAAACATAGAAGAAGAGGTTATTACAACATTAGATGAAGAGGGTAATTACAACATTAGCACAGACACAATTTAAATGCAGCTTTTTGAGTCATTATAAATTCAGGTACTACCAGTATTATGGACATGCTATGAGCCTATCATAGTTGAAATGACAATTATTTTAAGTGCAGTCAAGACAAAATACCTTGACATATGAAAATAAAATTAAGTCACACTAACTGAAACACGGTCAGACTCTGCCCTTCCTCTCTGTCTCCCCCTAAATGCCTGTCTCCCATGACTATGTTTCCACTGTCCTGTCATTAAATTAAATCTTAAAATAAATCATAAACATACAAATATTGTCTTTTAAAGCTGAACAACTTAACTTCTCCTATTGTGGGAACTCATTCCACAATCCAGGCTAAAAGACTAACCATTTATTAATACAAAAAGCTTACATAGTTCTGCTTTAAAAGCAGACTGAAATGACTGTATGTTCAGTGTCTACAAGGTCTGTATGTCATTCAGGGACTCGAGTTCCAATTGATCAGTCAAAGTGATAATGTTCTAGCAGCCTGTTTAACAGTTTACATACACATGGACAGGTACCTTGGTGCATGGTTAACTAGAGGCTCAGCGTGGTAACGAGGGAACTTGTAAGTCTTAAACTCCTCACTGGTTGTTATCCCTGGCCAGGTCACCTCTGTTGGAGTGCCTGTCACATAGACATAACAGCACAGTCAATTTGTGTGCAGAAAACATGAGCACATACTTTTAACAATATCAATACTTACGGCTAGTGGCAATATCAATACGGCTAGTGACAGGTTAAAGATGAAGTCTGCGATTATTTGATTAACAAAAACATTTTATAAACACCTCCTGGATGTTTACAAGGCTGTAATAAGGCTGCATAATATATCTATCACTAATAAGTTAATAATCCAATTTGAAAATGTAGTGGTTTTATTGACATACAGCACAAATATACATTTAATCACAACATTTTCGACCACCTCTTTTGGATCATCAATGCCACTTTTGCAACCAGTGTTCATGATTGCAGACTTAATTTGTAATTGGGGAAGTTGACTCATAACAACAGCTGGAACAGGGTGAATGGAATGGTATCAAACATAACAACCACGTTATTGCATTCCAAGCATTTCAATTCAGCAATTATTATGAGCCCATCCTCTCCAGTTAAGAATAAACCAGCTGTCTGTGTTGTGTAACCAATACTGGGAAAGTTTTGTTGTCTTACCTAAGATGCGGAATATCAGGTGGAGTTCATCCTCCACGGTAGAGCCTGGGAACAGAGGTCGTCCAGTGATCATCTCATAAAAGATACAACCCACTCCCCTATGGAGAGAGTGACACGGTGCTCATTAACTGGAAAGATCGAACACTAAATTCCGACAGGTAAAAACATTTTAAAAAATAGGAGTTTTTATATTGCAGCTATGACAAAACTGTACTTGTTAAAGTTCTAACTGTTTAGATAGTCAATTTATAAGATCAATTTGCCTCGTCTGGGGTTTTTGTGGTATACGGATAATATGGCTATGGACTGTATTGTCCAGGCACTGCGTGTTGCCCCAATGAAGACTATAGAATTAAATTGGGGCAGAGGGAGACAAAGAAAGAGAAAGCTTTTCTGCTATGTGAAGCAAACTTTAAGCTGACCGAAATATGAGTTGAAGAAGTAGTCACGTCAGAGCCTAATGTTAGAAAGAACATGATCTGCCTGAGGGAGCCCAGAGATGAAGAGCCATTGTGTGTGTGTGTGTGTGTGTGTGTGTGTGTGTGTGTGTGTGTGTGTGTGTGTGTG
>JACXGM010006215.1:0-17177 GCA_016801145.1 Umbra pygmaea
TCAGTCCCGGTTTTGTTCACATTGCACTCATGTCACATAATAACATGGCTTTTTATTCTTGTTATAGCTATTGTAAATCGGATATGTTTGCTAAATTCGTGAAATTCTAAGCTTTCTGTACATATAAGCCATGTATATGCAGAGTTAAATCTGCACTTGTGAGCAATGATTCTATTCACCTTTTGGGCCAATTCTCCCGTGGCCGGCATCGTGAGCTCGAACAGGTTAACTCTTAAAAGAGGTCCTAAGGTCAAAATTGGTAGGAGTACAGATGAGGACTTTTAAGAGACTTAAAATAGTTCCTTCAGTAGAGGAGAAAACAGTGGAATTACGAAGAGGGAGAAGAAATGTGTTGCAGACAATGGATGCAATAAGACGCTATAGATTAGATCGTGCAGGGATCATGTTTGTGACCGATCTTATTAGATACATGCTAACATCTCTGACAGCGCATAAATGCCATAGTGCCAGAAATGAAAGTAATCCCTACATTAAGATTTTTGGCAACTGGGAAAATGCAACAATATAGCAGTGATGATCTAGGTCTGTCACAACCTTCTGTAAGCAGAGTGATCACAGAAACAATTATAGCAGTTTCAGAACCTCTTATTGTGTCGCAGTTCATTTCCTTTCCACTGGACATTCCCACCTTGCAGGCATAAAAAACTGCATTTATGATTATAGCAGCCTTCCCTGGTGTTGTCGGAGAAATTGATGGAACCCACATCCAAATAATTAAACGTGATCTTTCAGAAATCCGTGATACTACCACGGACAAATAACTTCAAACTCCGTGGCAGTTTCACGGAATGGCAGAACATTTTGTGAAACTGCCACAGATCCTTAACTTCTAAATCCGTGGCAGTTTCACAGAATACTTAAAATCGCTCAGTTTTTTCCTTCTTGGACAACTAACCAATCACAGTCTTCAAAAGATTGTGTCATACATAGCAATGGGGTCAACCCCGCCTCCTCACTAAGATGACAGTTTTTGTCTTTTCTTGCTCAGGGTTGCTCTTAGATTGGTCTGGAATAGCTCTTAAGCTAAGACTCCTACATAGACGTTTTTAAGCTAAAATAGGAGTTTTCTAAGATGATTCTTAGAAGCTTTATGAATATGGGCCCAGATCTCTTTCTCATTCTCATTCTCCTCACATTTAAACCTTTGATATGTTGATGAGATCTGGTCTCTTTCTCATCCTCCTCACATTTAAGCCTGTGATATAATGATGAGATCCGATCTCTTTCTCATCCTCCTCACATGTAAGCCTGTGATATAATGATGAGATCTGGGCCCAAATTCACGCAAAAATCTAAGGCTAAAAGTAGCTGCTTATAATGGGTGTGTCACTCCTAACTTTAGGACTACTACATTTTTGGTCTAAGAGTATTTCAAATAGTTTTAGTGCTTAAACCAGCTCCTAAATCTGTGAAAGGTTAGAAGTACTCACATAGATTAAATCAGAAATGATCCTAAAATGCAGTGTGAGCTCCTCCTAATAAAGGCAATGAATGTTTTGACTTATAGCCTACATTACATTTCAATATAGTTTGCAATGACATGTATAGCAAAATTAATTTATGTATAAAATATGAATGTTCATTTTTCTTTTGCTGAAATATGTTGAATGTTTGTGGTCTACTGTAGTTGAATTCTGTAATATATTCGCCCTTCTGAGACAAAACAATATGTAAAAATTCACAGAAAGATGCATTTATTTTTACGCATATATATTTTCAATCATCTTTAATAATATCCTTCCTCTCAAACACAAGTTGCCCAAGAAGTAAATGGTGTCCTTGCGTCTAGTTTGGGTTTTGCTTTGGTTTGCCTGATATAGTGACAGGTCAATGTTCTAGTCTAATAATGAAAAGATTGCTGTATATCCACACATCGGGTAATTGTTTACGAGCTGCCAGACATGTAAAAGGCTGACAATTTGCTGTAACAATGGAACTACTTTCTTACAAAATAAATGTTCCATCTAAAATGCGTTTTTCGTTTTTAAAATACCTTTTGATGAGCAAATTTCTACACAGTCTATTATTTTATTTTTTTAATTTAAGTTTAATTTTATTCATAAAGATTTCACAGAAAAAAGAACAGTAAGGATACTGTGTCCTGCAATATATAAATACATTTTTACAATTTTCATCCCCCCAACATAATAGTAAAAGCAATGATATCAGCATTTTTATAATTTAGCAAGAGGGAGTCACCTGGGGCATGGAGTAGCTCAATTTCAAGCAAGTAAAAAAACATGGTAGAGGTTGCATGGGGAGGAATGACATCTGTCACACACATCCATCACTGTGGGATATATTCTGGACAGTCTGGTCACCTTGAACTGAATGAGTCCAAGTCCATTGCAAGATGAAGTGGAACAAGTGCTGTTGATCATTCCATTCCAGAAATCCTTTCAAAATTCAACACCCATTTCCATTTACTGCTCCCAAGCAGTGTTAGATATATTATTGGAGTGTTTATTACAGGACATAATCAAAGAATAGATTTTTGAAATCACTGATCTCTGTTGAGGTAAAAATATCAATACCTCATTCCAGGGCTGGGTGGGGGTTAGTAAAAAGAAGACAACAAATTCAGAGGTCATGAAATGTCTCATTTGCAGATATTGAAAAAAAATAGATGGGGCAAAGCGTGTTTAACAGCCAGGTTAGGAAAACTAGAAAAAACGAAATTCTCATAAAGATCATTGAAAGTGTGGAGTGTGTTCCAACTTAACAGAAGTATAGAAGAACCTAATATGTTACAAAACCTTTTTGATTTGCCAAGTACACTGCATAGTGCGTCAATGTTTTACAAATCTATAATGGGACTACAAAGTGTGAATACTGAGAATCTTAGATTATTTTGGCAAAGAGATTTAGGATGTGAAATAGATAAGAAGAAATGGCATAATACAGTTTCCAGGGATGGCTGGGCCACTAGGGATATAAGAAGCAAATGTACTCATTACAAAATCATACATAGATACTACTATACTCCTATGAAGCTTTTCAGGATAAGCTTAGTAGAAGATAAAAGGTGTTGGAACTGTAAAAGAGAAAATTGTATATGTGTGCATGCCTTTTGGAATGTCCTGTGGTATTACCTTTTTGGAAAGTTATATTAAGGAAACTGGGAGATTGGTTGGGACAAAGGTTAACGGAATCTCCACTGTTCTGTCTCCTGGCACACTTTTGCCACAAGGAGTCAACAAAGGACAGCATGTACTAATAACCGCAGGCCTCATCGCTGTAGCAAGTCTGATTTTGCGGAACTGGAAGAGCACATTCATGCCAGGGATCACAGATTGGACTCAACTGATGACGGAGACTGAATCCTACAAATATTTGATTGCCAGGAAGAACAATGTTAAAGGGAAGTTCCATTTAGTATGGGACTATTTCTTTTCATATATGAAGGGCTTGATACACTATGTGTGTGTTGAAGCACATTACAGTTGATATAATCACGAACAATACAGAGGTACAGAGGGGTGTTGTCCTTCAAGTTTAGTTTCAACTGCCTTTTTGCATTTAGTTTTATTGCTTTTTGTGTTGTTGTTTGTCATTTGTAAGTTGTTTGTATTATTTGTTGAAAATTCTATGAATACTTTAATGAAAAAATAAATCATTTAAAGTTTTAATGCCATTCTTTTCCCAGAGAGTGAGGGCACTATCAACCACAGATGGAGTAAATATGTGGTTGTTGTTAATTGGGCCCAAAATGGATATAGAGGAAAACTTATACTGGCTCCAAAACTGATACAAAATTTTGAGTGTGGATAGTACTACAGGGTTGTCTGATAAAGAGAGGGAGATGTAGGGAGAGCGTGATAAAGCAGGGAGAGAGGAGGAACTGATTAACCAGCCCAAATGAAAGAAGAGATCGCCTGGTTAATTGCTTTAAAGAAAGACAAGTAAGAACAAAGGAATAGTTCGGAAAAGATACATGAATTTAGGCAAGCTATTCATTTTAACCACATTGGTTTTCCTAGGAGAGAGAGAGGTAAGTTACCCCACTTCTTAAATCAGCCTTCATCTGAACGAGAAAGGGGGAAAAGTTAGCTGAAAGGAGAGCCAGCAGTGAGTGAGTAATATTCACTCATACGTATTTCAAGACCAAATTATTAAATTGAAAAGGCAGATCTGTCTGCTAAAGCAGCAATGTGGCTGGATGATTGGGAAACACTTGCTTTTTTGAAGATTTAGCTTGTAACCGTACAAATAACTGAAATTCTCCAGAATGGAAAAAATTGTTTGTAAAGATTTTGTTGGATTGTGTACATATAGCAGCAAGTAATCAGCATATAATGACAGCTGATGTTCAATTCCCTCCCATAAGACACCCTGGAAGGAGAGTGAGGCCCGTAAAGCCACAGAAAGGGGATCAATAGCGATGGCAAAGAGTAGAGGAGAAAGAGGGCATCCCTGTCTTATCCCGTGTTCTAAGGTGAAGTAGTCAGAGTAATTATCATTGGTACAGACACTGGCCTGTGGGGAAGCCTGATACAGCAGCCTAATCCAAGCAATTAATTTATAACCAAACCAAACATTTTAAGAACGGCAAATAAATATTCCCATTAAATTCTGTCAAATGCCTTCTCTACATCAAGTGATATCACAAGTTCCGGAGATTTAGAAAACTGTCTTGAATAAATAATGTTAAACAGGGTCTGAAAGTTAGCAAATTATTGTCAACCCTTAATGAAGCCTGTTTGTTCCTCTGAGATGACTGATGGGCGGGTCACCTCTAGGCTCTCTTTTGCAAGCACCTTTACATCCACATTGAGGAGGCTGAGGGGCCTGTACGAGGAGAAGGCAGTAGGATCCTTTTCTTTCTTAACACTAGAACTGCCAGGCCTTCCAAACTACCTATAACCGCCAACTGCTGACGCCCATCAGCGTCATTAGCATACGAATCACCCTCATTAAAAACCGCTCTCTCCTCCGCAGCCTCCAGCGAAGCCATCACTGCATCCAGCGATCAAGAGCAACACCTCTATTGTGTTTTTATAGGCCTACGTAAAACTGTCTCAAAACAGATTCATTACATGGAGATTTTTTTTAATGGTATTATATTGCATTTATAGAATGACAATTCTTTAGTCTAGAATGAAAATCCACCACATGTACTTACTTCATAGATAAACCATCTAATACTTTTAATACGATTTTCAACTAACGGCGCAATCAGAAAGTGCCTTTTTATTCATTTTAAAATGTGTTCCAGTGTCGGAAACAGCCTGAATTACAACATGTCATATTTATGCTGTTGTAGCCTATTTTTATAATTTTATAGGCTCTATAGAATGTAAATGGTATTCAACTAACAAATTCAGAACAAATATGTTTCTGGATCTGCATTACGTTTCAGCACACCCATTATATATATATATATTTTTAAATATTTTATTTTCAAATACAATGGTGAACATTTCAGCGGGTGCAGTATGGATTTTAAAAACAGTTGTGTTTGCTAATTAGAGACTAGAGAAATCGTTTCAATATTTGTTCGTTTTGTATTTTTATATATCCTACTTTTCTTTCTGTAAAATATTGTTGATGAGGGTAAAAAAGATTTGACGAGATAAATAGACGTGAAGCTAAAATCAATCGGTTTCAAGCAAGCTTCGCATTGCATAACGGCACCTGTAAAGACCGGTTTATTTCCATTCAAACCCGCTTATGGTCACTATATATATTAAAATATGTACAACTGTTGAAAAAAGCGAAGCTCTATTGAAGACGTATTTTTTACTTTTCAAGTCTATTTTGTTCTGCATATCAGACCGGTGTAGTGTGGATTATAGAATTGTTCTATGTACAGTTTTTTATAATTATTGAATTATCTGCTTGCCTCAAACGCTTTGCGCTGCGAGATAAATAGACGTGAAGCTAAAATGAATCGGTTTCAAGCAAGCTTTGCATTGCATAACGGCACCTGTAAAGACCGGTTAATTTCAATTCAAACCCGCTACTAGGTAAATATATATTGAAATATGTACAGCTGTTGAAAAAGCGAAGCTCAATTGAAGACATGTAGCTATTTTTTTCCTTTTCAGGTATATTTTGTTCTGCATGGTCAAACAAAACAAAATACAATTTCTTATTTACAGCAACGACTGGGAGCAATTAGGGTAAAGTGTCTTGCCCAAGGACACAGCGATATTTGGCTCAGTCAGGGATTTTATTAGTAGCTACCTTATATTAGAAACAATATTGAAAAACTGTAGCGTTGAATATGCAGTAATTACAGAATGACATAGACGACTATACTCATTGCCTATAATATTGTTTGATCATTTATATTTAATTACAAAGTTTAGTACATTTTAGTGCATCTGCTCGCCTCAACAACAACTGTTTGCGCTGCCTGTTTTGCTGCCTCTTTCGCGGTGGTCTTGCAACCTGTTGGTGGTCTTTCCAACGTGTTGAAACATCATAAATGCTGTGTAATATAGGCAACAGAGAGTAAACCTTTAGTTAACCATTTGATCATATTTTTTGTAAATATGATTACAAATAGGCCTATTATTGAATTACTTATTTTTTTACATTACAAATTGATTTGAGTAATATAGGCAAAAAAATGTATTGGGCTTTTTATCAGCAGCTCATTTAATTTCTGTGACTTTGGACCAGGCCTACTGGCTTGGGTCGGACCTGGGTCAGTATTCAGGCCGGATGTCAACCCTACTCTGCCTAGGTAGGTTAAAGTTCAACAACTCAGCGGCATGTTGAGATACATTGAGATCCATCCCTCACACACCCTCTTACTAAATGTCAGAAAAACGCAGGTAGGCCTATATTCATTGCCCCTCCTCCAGCCCCTCACCTCTCTGTCCGCGGTGTTGTTCAGGTTCAAGCAAGCTTTGTTTTGCATAACCGCACGCTGTAAATGCATGTTACCAGACAATGAACGTTTTATAGTTTTAATAGTAATAACTTCCGGGGCATGGGCATCAGTTTGGATTGAAATGTTATGGAAACACAGACGCTTTCGGAAGAGGCTGCACAGTTTAGACCAGCGGGATGATGTTGTGAGAAGCAGAGATCAGGGATGTAGGTGTAAAATAATCAGTGAAAATTCGGAAACACAAGATAGCCAGTCATTTTATATATTAGCCTACATTTTAATGCAAAGCCTAAAGACTGGTTTATTCCATCAACATTCCAGGCAACCGTGATACTTAGCCTATTTTCCAATTTTTTTTGAGGATTTTATTTGTCGCTACCTTATATTAGAAACAATATTGAAAAAGTGTAGAGTTGAATATGCAGTTATTACGGAATGACATATAGACGACTATACTCATGGCCTATAATGTTGTTTGATAATTTATATTAAACTACAAAGTTTAGTGCATTTTATTGCATCTGCTCGCCTCAACAACAACTGTTTGCGCTGCCTGTTTTGCTGCCTCTTTCGCGGTGGTCTTGCAACCTAAATAATTATGAAAGTAGCCTACATCCATACACGAAAAATCTAACTACAACTATAGTATCCATTTTCTGCTAGAAATTCTAATGTTTTAAACTTTAGAGACAAATCTTTCTTTATATGCCAGTTTCTGCTGTCAAGGAAGATGAACTTTGGCCATTATTTCTGCTCGTTCCGGGGCGTTCCTTCTGCCGTATTCTGCAGCTACACCAGCGTTCTGTCCGGGGCATTCCTGTGGAGTAGCTAGTCATCTCAATGGATTGGTCCTCTTCTGTAGGGGATTATTGCGTATGAGCAGTAGACAGTGTTACTTTATAAAAAACATCCAATATATAACTACTATTAGGGTAAAGTGTCTTGCCCAAGGACACAACGACATTTGGCTCAGTAGGGAATCGAACTGGAAACCTTCTGACTACAAGTCTGACTCCCTACCCGCTGAGCAATCTGTGCTAGTCATCTCAATGAAGTGGTCCTCTTCTGTAGAGGATTATTGCATATGAGCAGTAGACAGTGTAATGCAGCTATAAGTGCTTTACTTTATAAAAGTCAATATAGAAAAAGTGTAGAGTTGGAGAATATGCAGTAATTACCGAATAAAATATGGAAGACTATAAAGTTGTGTGAGGTTTTATATTAAATTACAAAGTTTAGTGCAACTCTTTGCACTGACCAGATATAGACTTGAAGCGTGTTTACAGACATTTAATATTTTATGTAGTTTTCATAATCATATAACTTCACGGGCATCCAATAGTTCTTTCATAAATCCCCCTGCCCTTTCATTTATGTCAGGCGTTATGCAAACTGAGCACATATTTTTTTAATTAGTGTAATAGGCTATATCCGACATGGAGAATTACGTGTAAATGCAGCGACATTTGGCCAATTGTGATTTTAAAATTGAAGGATTATGGTAGCAATGGAAAGAACAAATAGCCTACTTATAATACAAATATTATTCAATTATTTATTTTGCTACAACATGAGTGTAGCCTATGTAAAATGTTGAATTATGAGAAGTAGCATTTCGTTGTTGAAAAATAATCGGCGACAATTCTAAAACACATGATAGTCAGTCACTTTAGTTACTACATTATATTGCAAAGACTAAAGTTAAAAGTATTTTACGACATGATAAACATTATTTAGTTAATTCTCAGCCAGGGCTAAAGATCTTTTGTCTGTGGTTATTGGCCATTGAGCCATTGAAAGCATTAATTCAGTGAGAGGTGCTTAGCGCCTTGGTTGCTAGGCGCCTGGGTACCAGATAATTGGCTGGGTTCCAACATTAGGCAGCGTCGGATTTTGGCGGTTTTAGTAGTAATTAGGGGTAAACAAAACATGGAAATCATTGATAAAAAGCTCTCTGTTTGAGATTTTTGAAATTGGACAACAGAATAATGTAAAATAAACATATTTAGGAAAAGTGCAACTCTGTCGCCCTTTGGAGGAGGCTTGTGACTCGTATGAAATAAATAGCACTCACTGAGATCTTTTCGTTACGTTCAAAGAAAGCAAAATTTATTCATTCCTATAAATCAAATTAAATATTCTCTGTGGTTGACTTCCATTAAGGTATAGAGTGTTCCATCAATTAATCACAAAGACTTACAGTCACTAAACTGTTTCTGTCCTCCTCTCTCTGTCATACAAAGGCAATCTTCCCAGCTGTCAAGAGCACCTCATTATACCTGAGGGATGATCTCATTCAGAGGAGGAGCCCCGTTACCCCCTTTTACAGATTATTCTACAGTTATTCCTCCGTACATAAAGTCCAAAACCCAACACATCAATCTCAATATTAAGTATGTATTTAACTAAATATTAGTCCTCCTGTTTGTTTATAATCTAAATTAAATATATTCCCATACACACCATTATGGCTCCATCCATCCATCCATTCATCCATCCATCTTCATCCGCTTATCCGAGATCGGGTCGCGGGGGCAGCAGCTCCAGCAGGGGACCCCAAACGTCCTTTTCCCGAGCAACATTAACCAGCTCCGACTGGGGGATCCCGAGGCGTTCCCAGACCAGGTTGGAGATATAATCTCGCCACCTAGTCCTGGGTCTTCCCCGAGGCCTCCTCCCAGCTGGACGTGCCTGAAACACCTCCCTAGGGAGGCGCCCAGGGGGCATCCTTACCAGATGCCCAAACCACCTCAATTAAGACTATCAATTAAAAAATGAGTTTTTAGGTAATTTACCCACAATTACATATTTAATTAATAACAATTACTGTATGAAGTAATAAATTAATCAGACATACTTTTAATTAGTTCCTGGTGTGGTAATTATTATTGAATAGCTTAGATAATCATGCGTTACACATTAATTCAGTATTATCTGTGCATTAGTTAATATAAATTAATGCTTATTAGTGCACCCATATTGTAAAGTGTTACCGAGACGCTTGCCACTGTAACGTCCAGCCCTAGATGGACTGTATGTTTTGTGTTTAGTTGCTGCCCTCTGTGTTCCATGTCTCTGGTTTGCTCCCTAATGTATTGTGTTTTGGTTCCCCCTTGTGTTTGTTTCGAGTATTGCTTTATTATGTTGGTCTTTTACTTACGTCATGATTTGGTTTCCTTTATCCAATAGATCCCTGTTCTTGTTGATTAGTGTTCCCAGGTGTGTCGTGTTAGCCTTCGTTTGATTTAGTATTTAGCCCTCATGTTTCCATGTGTACCCTGTCAATTAATGTCTCCTGTTACGTGTTCCCTGTTGCATGTTCTCCTATCTTTATATAGACACATTATCCGTTTAGCCCCTCGTGGCATTGTTTGTTTTAGTAGCTTTATTTTACAATAAATACATTTGATTGCAGCTCCTTCGCGCCTGCCTCTATTCATCCATTCTAAAGCAACGTGACAGCCACAGTCTTTTTTTTTTATCTTGACGGATTCTGCATTATTGAAAAGCTGGTAACTGCTATTGATTGAAACCAATAATGTTTGTATACTTTTTTTCTTTGTTGTTTGATAAGTAAAAATATATATAAAGTTAGTGAGGTTTACTTTGTTTTTGGAGATAGCATAAATAAATCAGAACGGAGCTTCCACACAGGCAACCTCGTTTTTAAACCTAAAACCTACTTTTAAAACCTAAAACCAACTTAAACTTAAAATATCACATACTACATTGATAGCTTAGGTGTTTCAACCTAGTCAATTGACACCAGGGCGTGAAAATGTTGTTATTATATTAATCACAAAAATTGCATTATGCATTAAAGCTTTTATTTTATTCTAAATGTTTTTCTATAACATTGTAGAAAATAATTAATGAATGGTCTAACTGATTCCAAGGAATACAAGATTATGAAAATTATATATATGAAAAGGTTGAATTTCTGTAAAACTGGTCAAACAGATCAGTCCATTGGAAATACTGCATAGAGAAGTGCAGCTTTTTGACCAATCACAGCACACATCTGTAGTTAGCGGCAGACAATTTTCACCTGGGGGAATTGTGTTCATGTGAGCTTAGGTGATCTGCACAATGTTATTTCAACAAAATGTTTAAGAAAACTACTACTCAGTAGGAAGATGTTTCATTCATAATTGATACAATTGAGTGAGTCACTAAAAAACTTGTGACTCTCGAGTCACTAAACAATGTCATTTAAAACTGAATGAATCATTCACAAACTGCATATCACTTCTGAATAAAGATTTTGGTTGATGAATTACAAAATATTTAAATGTATTTAAAGTCAAGTTTTGTTTACATGTAAAGGAGATGCAGATGTAGGCTGGGTGTGTACACTGAAAATATTGTTCTATGGCTCAGCAAAGTAATTTTACTGTTATTTTACAGAACAATTGTTTAATTTTAAATTACATAATTTAGGCAAGAGGTGGGCGATATGGATAACAAAATGATATATTGATATTATTTTTCATTTTAATGTGGATAGGCTATTTGACAATATGTATCTGCTTTCTTAAAACAATATTAGGCTATACAAAGGAGGTGGTGTTCATGCAGGTTTCAACATTTTTTAAACAGGAAAAGAACAAATTGGCATATTGTTGCCCGGGATTGGGTTAGATAAGAAAGATCATCTATCCTGCCATGTCACTCTCCAACAACTCTTTGTATTCAGATTGGGCACCTGTAAGTTCAGTTGCACGAGTATAGTAGGTGAATATAATAATTACTCTGCGCTGTCTAATAAATAACATAATGGCAAGGCTCCTGCATTCTGCCTCCTACAACAACAACAGAACCCACAGTGTGACAAAGTCACAATCTTCTGTAAGAATAGCCTACAGAGCTCTGTTATCCTATCCAAGTCTGTGCCCAAACTGTTTGTACTACTATTTCTAAAAATCAATTTCTCCAGAAATAAGTCTCTCATTGTTGCTGCCGGTTATATAGATCCCTCATCCCCCAGTTGTGCCCAAGATACCATATGTTAGCTTTTATAGAAAAAAAGAGTACATTCAGAAATCTTTGTGCAACCTGTAGCGCTAATTAAAATAAATTCTGGGACATTGTAATGTCCATGGAAAACAAGACCTCCTCTGAGCTGCCCACTGCTCTATGGCTAGGTAACACTATCATGGTAAGAGTACTATTGTCAAGAATTTCAACAACCATTTTGTTATAGCTAGCTTTCTTTCCACCTGGCTAATCCCACGCTGGCCAACGGCTCCTCACCCCGTGCAGCACCTTGCCCAAGCCACACTCATTTCTCCTTCACCCAAATCCAAATAGCTAATTTTCTGAAAGAACTTCAACATCTAGACCCTTACAAATCACCTGGCCTAAATAACCTGGACCCATTCTTTCACTCTACAACATTGATTGCAACCAACCCATATTACTAGCCTGTTCAGCATCTCTAACTGTTACAGGTCTATATCCATCCAATCCTTCCTGTTTAAACTCTTTGAAACCCAGGTTTTTAAACAGATTACCAACCATGTTGAATACTATCGCAACATCTGAGCTATGTAATCTGGTTTCCAAGCTGTTTATGGGTGCACCTCTGCTTATGCCCAAGGTCCTAAATTATTTCACTACTTTTTAATTTTTTATTCCTAAAGAATGTGCTAAGATTTCAAACACACTTCTTTCACATTTTCATTATGTAGAATTTTGAGGGAATTAATTAATTTAATCCATTTCAGAATAAAGGTGTAACATAACAAAATGTGGAAAAAGTGAAGAGCTGCAGAGCTACTGTCTGACTCTCATCACAGCTTTTAAGGTACGACTGTCAGAGCTACTGTCTGACCACTGTACATGCTGACTCTCATCACTGCTTTTAAGGTACGACTGTCAGAGCTACTGTCTGACCACTGTACATGCTGACTCTCCTCAATACTTTTAAGGTACGACTGTCAGAGCTACTGTCTGACCACTATACATGCTGACTCTCCTCCTCACTGCTTTTAAAATACGACTGTCAGAGCTACTGTCTGACCACTGTACATGCTGACTCTCCTCCTCACTGCTTTTAAGGTACGACATTCAGAGCTACTGTCTGACCACTGTACATGCTGACTCTTCTCACTGCTTTTAAAATACGACTGTCAGAGCTACTGTCTGACCACTGTACATGCTGACTCTCCTCACTGCTTTTAAGGTACGACTGTCAGAGCTACTGTCTGACCACTGTACATGCTGACTCTCTTCACTGCTTTTAAGGTACAACTTTCAGAGCTACTGTCTGACCACTGTACATGCTGACTCTCTTCACTGCTTTTAAGGTACGACTGTCAGAGCTATTGTCTGACCACTGTACATGCTGACTCTCCTCACTGCTTTTAAGGTACGACTGTCAGAGTTACTGTCTGACCACTGTACATGCTGACCCCTCACTCACACACTGTCTTTGCCCATTATTGCCCTAGTGCCTTAGTTTTGCCTATGATATATTTGCACACACTCATCTGCACAGTCAGTTTTACATTATATTTTTTTGCACTATTATCATTTAGACAGATTTGCTGAAGTGTTACCTATTCTATTGTTACTGCCGAGACACTTTTATTACCATTTGATCTACCTCTCTAATTTAGACAGAATTTGCACTAACTGTACATATACTTGTTTGATACTCTGACTATCTGCACCTTGTATTTTTATTTCTTGTGTACTTTATGTATAACATTTTGTCATCTTGCACCATTGTGCCATGTCTTGACCAGGTTGCCATTGTAAATGAGAAGCTATTCTCAATGGCCCACCTGGGTAAATAAAGGTTAAATAAATAAAAAAGTGGCTTGCTGTCGACCAGTCTTTCAAATCGACTGAGTTAATGCCACTCCTTGCACAGAATTCTAGCAGCTCTGCTTCATTTGATGACTGGTGAACACCCATCTTCATTTGATGACTGGTGAACACCCATCTTCATTTGATGACTGGTGAACACCCATCTTCATTTGATGACTGGTGAACACCCATCTTCATTTGATGACTGGTGAACACCCATCTTCATTTGATGACTGGTGAACACCCATCTTCCTATTTTTTACATTCCAGAGGTTTTCAAAGGGGTTCAAGTGTGGCGATTTGGCTGGCCACAACATGGTCTTGATCTGGTGGTCCTCCATCATCATCTCTGATGACCCTAACCCGTCATCACAATCTGCAGAGTTGGGGAATATTGTCAAAGCAGGAAGCAAGATTTATTTCAGGCTAACCTTATGTGTTTTGATTCATGCGTCCTTCACAAAAACAAGTATGCCCAATTCCAGAGCTGCTCAAGCAGTCTCAGATCATCGTTGATTCTCCACAAAATGTCACAGTGAGTGTGAGACTGTGGCTCTTAAGCCTTTCCAGGTCTCTGTCTAACAATTAAACCACCATGGTGTTGGTCAATGCTGACAATTGAACTCATCAGAGTAGATTGTCTTACTCCAATCTTCCATAGTCCAATCCTATTTAAATCTGGTATATCCTATATAAATCTGGTATATCCTATATGAATCTGGTATATCCTATATATATATCTGGTATATCCTATATAAATACGGTCTATCCTATATAAATATGGTCTATCCTATGTAAATATGGTATATCCTATCTAAATCTGGTATACCCTATATAAATCTGGTATACCCTATATAAATCTGGTATATCCTATATAAATATGGTCTATCCTATATAAATATGGTCTATCCTATATAAATATGGTATATCCTATATAAATCTGGTATATCCTAAATACATCTGGTATATCCTATATACATCTGGTATATCCTATATACATCTGGTATATCCTATATAAATATGTTATATCCTATATAAATCTGGTATATCCTATATAAATCTGGTATATCCTATATAAATCTGGTATATCCTATATAAATATGGTATATCCTATATAAATATGGTCTATCCTATATAAATATGCTATACCCTAAATAAATATGGTATATCCTATACAAATAAGGTATATCCTATATAAATATGGTTTATCCTATATAAATATGGTCTATCCTATATAAATATGGTATATTCTATATAAATATGGTATTTTGCAAATCTCAGTCTGGCGGGGTAAAGGGGTCTTTACATGACTTCAGCCCTGCTCCTAGGAGTTCCTTTCGGTGTTATCCTCGCGGTGCACTTCACCTCAACTGCCATTCTTTTTCTAGGTCACTTGATGTCATCGTACAGTTGATGAGTGACATTCGAAGGAGTTGGCAGTCATCCTAATGAGTGGAGAATTATTTATGCCTTCTGCTGGTCTGTAGCTTTGGGTCCCCAATGTCTGGTGAAGGATGGAAGCAACCTACTGCTTATTTTATCCCTCTTCCACTAAAGCCAGAATTGAACCTTTTTTCCTGTCACTTAAACCTTTGCTTTTCAAACTTTTGACATGGTCAATTGTTATTTTTGATTCCAGTTATTTTTTAGGTACTACTAGCACTGTTTTGCCATACAGCTAGTCCTAATTTAAGATGATAGTGATGGCGACAGCAGTGTTTTTTATACTTTTCCTTGTTAAATGAGATCTGGTTCAGGTGGTCACCTAATCAGAGAATGACATTTCACCAGCAGGGTGAGTTCAAATTGTTTAACCCTCCTGTTATGTTGCATGTAAAAATGACCCATTTAAAAGTTTTAAAATACAGGAAAAATATCTGTAATATTTTTTGGAGCAAGAAACATTTTGTCTTGGAGTTAATTAGTGTATATACATGTAAATGAAAAATTGCCTTTTTATCTTTTTTCCTGTAGTTGCTGAAAACGTCAATGCTGGTTCTGATAGAAAGAAGTCAGAATACGATTTGGGTCTCTTTTGCTACAAGTGGTCCAGGTGCTTGTTAAGATCAATGGCTTAATGAATTCAACTAAGCACCTGGATATTTTAGCATGGTTGTCTCTACCAGGAGACTGAGTAAACAAAACAATGGAGCAAAATCAACACAGAGATGATCAATGTGTTATAGCGTCCATCTCAGTCTCTGAACTTGAATCCAATTGAAAATCTGTGGTCTGAATTGAAAAGTACAATCAACAGGTACAAAGCTCAAATATCTAAAATTGTGATGTTTAGAGTCCAAGATCCCTCGGGAAGTATGCACCAATATTCATTTTTAGGGGATTTGTATTAATCTTTCTCCTTCGCCACCAAAATATAGCCAAATAAGTAATTGTCATACTACTAAATTAAATGTTTTGTGTTTGAGGAGATCATATGTTGAAATTATTACCACTTACCCAAAATGTAATTCAGTTTGCTCAAATTCTTGACGTTCACAATTTAGATGTATCTCTATATATATACACTATGCTCTTCTTGTGGCACACACACTATCTACATATATATTGATTAATTGATTGATTTTATCTGACACATTTTTGTTATAAAATACGATATAGCTTTGCACCATATGTTAAAAAAAACAAAACAAAGTCAGGATAACACAATAAAGCCCTGGGGCTTATTTCCATTGTTGTCCATTAAAGACGTACACTTACTCTACAATGCTGAACTATTTAAGACACAATACGTGGGGAAGATACAAATGAGTAGAACATCCATCTGCCAACAGGAGAACATCCATCCACTGTTTACCATAGATAAACTCAGAAAAAAGTTGACATGTAACAATAATCCAACCTGTGATAATGTATAATCAATGAACCGCACCATCCCCTGTTCACCTAGGCTTATATAGGGACCAAAGCAACTGGCTGCATGCAATCATCAATCAGATCAAACAAGTCCCTTGATTAATAACAATAAGACCTGATAAAAGCTCCAGGTGTACAGGGGATGGCACCACACTCCATAATACACAATACATATAAACCTTCCACTTCATTATAAATCAGCCATTTTTACAAACTAAAATACACATATGCACTTAATACTCATATATATATATATATGTGTGTATACACAGTAGTCCATTTCTCAGTTAATGGCCATGCATCCCACTCTGGGACAACATGAGAATGACAATATTCATTCAGTTGGTATGGCTTATGATTACAGCTAAAATATACCATCCTTGGCATGCCTTAATTTTAGAGGGAAAATATGAGCTGATAAAATGAAAGCTAATACACTATTGTTGTAAATAGTTCTTTTGTGCGTCTTTGTCTTCATTGCAAATTACACTCTTTGGTCCCTTTTTAAAAGTGCACCATTAAGGGAATAGGGTGGCATTTGAGAATCAACCTCTTTGTGTGTCTTCTTTACAGCTCCTGTCAATGGGAATGATGACTGAATACTATCACTTCTTTTTCACCACTCTGG
>JACXGM010006215.1:17277-33374 GCA_016801145.1 Umbra pygmaea
ACATTATTGCATACCATGTGGAGGAACACATTATTGCATACCATGTGGAGGAACACATTATTGCATACCATGTGGAGGAACACATTATTGCATACCATGTGGAGGAACACATTATTGCATACCATGTGGAGGAACACATTATTGCATACCATGTGGAGGAACACATTATTGCATACCATGTGGAGGAACACATTATTGCATACCATGTGGAGGAACACATTTTGAGAAATTGCCATCCTAGATGATTCTTCTTATTCATTTAATTTAATGTTCACACATTTTTGCTTCTTCGCCCGGCCATCCTTTCAAGGACTCCAATGTTTGGACATGAACAGTGGCAGTATTGTAGTAAACAACAAAAAGCTCAAACCTTAAAACTAGTCAAAATATTGTAGTAGTCTACATAAGTTAAAACTCCACTTGAAAACAAACTGGACTGAGTCAAAGTGACATAAGGTTGGTGGTTTGAAGGAAGGGAGGATAATGCTGGGAGTATTGTTCTAACCCTAACCCTAACCATTTAACCCTAACCCTCTAACCCTGTTCTTAAAGGTTTATTAGAACATTAGGCAGAAAACAACAAAACTAAGCCTTTATGGCCATAACTAGAGAAGGGTGACTGTGAAGCCAGAAATCTAGTGAATTCAAGGAGACTACCACTTACAGTACATTACAAAGCGTGAATAACAGTTTATATCATTTACATGGATTAAGCCTTCTCAGGATGATTACTTACAGCACATTAATGTTCACAGAGAATCGCTCTCTGAATCTATTAAGGTTTAAAAGTCTTCAGGACGAACATTTATTAGCACATGATACTGTACCAGGTGGTTTGGAGTGAAGTAAATTGAATAATCATTACCAAACTAAAAGGGGTTATAACCCACAATGAGGTACACACCTTCTAGAACACAGAGGGCCTTTCCTAAACTAGTCCCTCTCCCCTCCCACTCTGTCATGGACTCTGGTCTGAGTCACATTCACAGCCAAATCGAATTCCCTTAATCAATGCGTAAGGTATAAATACGGCAGCTACCATTCAAATGAACTCCATTAATCAACATGTAGGGTATAAATATGGCAGCCACCATTCAAATGAACTTCCTTAATCAACGCAGAGGGTATAAATACGGCCGCTACTATTCAAATCGAATCCCTTAATCAACGCGTATAAATACGGCAGCTACCATTCAAATGAACTCCCTTAATCAACATGTAGGGTATAAATACGGCAGCTACCATTCAAATGAACTCCCTTAATCAACGTGTAGGGTATAAATACGGCAGCCACCATTCAAATCGAAACCCTTAATCAAAGCGTAGGGTATAAATACGGCAGCTACCATTTAAATGAATTCCCTTAATCATTGTGTAGGGTATAAATATGGCAGCCACCATTCAAATGAATTCCCTTAATCAACGCGTAGGGTATAAATACGGCAGCTACCATTCAAATGAACTCTCTTAATCAACGTGTAGGGTATAAATACGGCAGCTACCATTCAAATCGAATCCCTTAATCAACGCGTATAAATACGACAGCTACCATTCAAATGAACTCCCTTAATCAACATGTAGGGTATAAATACGGCAGCTACCATTCAAATGAATTCCCTTAATCAACGCGTAGGGTATAAATATGGCAGCCACCATTCAAATGAACTCCTTTAATCACGCAGAGGGTATAAATACGGCAGCCACCATTCAAATCGAATCCCTTAATCAACACGTATAAATACGGCACCCACCATTCAAATCAAAACCCTTAATCAAAGCGTAGGGTATAAATACGGCAGCCACCTTTCAAATGAACTTCCCTCTCCCTAGTGGAAGTAGGATCTGGTCAAAATTATCTCAAATCAGCATTTCACGGGAGCAGTAACAGCTGTGATCATCCACCAGATGTTGCAAAAAGACAGAATGTGGCCCTTGAGAAGATGTTCATGTTTGAGGCACCTTTTGGCATTGATGCGCCAGCAAAAGGTAGTGTCTTGTCTTTCTTTTTCAAATGTATTATGTAACTGTTGTATAGTAGGCTTTATTATTATTATTTTTGTTATCTTAATTACCACTTTGCTGAAGCCTAACTTAGTGGAAGCGTCTGTCAGTCTTTCAGTCATGCAACCTGATTTTACTGTTGTGAAATCAGTTATAAGTACTTGACAATTATTAGTTATATTTTGGTGACTTTCAATAAATACATCCCATAGCCTATTATGCAGGCTGATTTAACAAATGTCAAACTAAGTACTGAAAGAGGCATTTGTCCATTACCACCTAATCACAGAAACTTACAAAAATACATTTTGTGAACGGTGAGTTGGGTAGGCCAAGTGATAGCTGAATGCACTTTACCACTCTAAATGGGTGACATTAGAGATTGGGTACAGGAATTTCTCTATTGTGTGAAAAGAATTTCACCATGATGCTAAAACCAGGACAATATTGTTGAAGAATATCAGAGCAGCAACATTTTAGAGGGTGTCCAAAAGCACAATTTGTCAATAAAATAACATTAAAAGACCTTTATTACTTGTTTTTTCCCCCAGAGGGAGCCATGGAAACTTTGATATGTGCCTGAGGAGGGATTTTCAGGTCACCAGAACAGAAATGAGGAACCTCGTGCAGCTAATAGCCTCTCCACGAGATCATGGTTGTGGCCATGAGATGGAGGTGCTTGAGTTCATGTACAGCTTGGCCCATGGACTTTCCTTGTTTGTGGTGAGCTCGGAATTTGGGATCCCCAAAAGCAGAATGCACGACATGATCCACAGTGTGAGCAATGAAATAAGGGCCAAGCTGATTAAAATTCCTTTCCATCAGCACAAGAGCTCCCTGCCGTCATCACAAGAGCTCCCTGCCGTCATCACAAGAGCTTCCTGCCATCAGAACAAGAGCTCCCTGCCATCAGCACAAGAGCTCCCTTCCATTAGCACAAGAGCTTCCTGCCATCAGCACAAGAGCTCCCTGCCATCATCACAAGAGCTCCCTGCCGTCATCACAAGAGCTCCCTGCCGTCAGCACAAAAGCTTCCTGCCATCAGCACAAGAGCTCCCTGCCATCAGCACAAGAGCTCCCTGCCGTCAACACAAGACCTCCCTGCCGTCATCACAAGAGCTCCCTGCCGTCATCACAAGAGCTCCCTGCCGTCATCACAAGAGCTCCCTGCCGTCACCACAAGAGCTCCCTTCCATCAGCACAAGAGCTTCCTGCCATCAGCACAAGAGCTCCCTGCCGTCATCACAAGAGCTCCCTGCCATCATCACAAGAGCTCCCTGCCGTCATCACAAGAGCTCCCTGCCGTCATCACAAGAGCTCCCTGCCGTCATCACAAGAGAAGAGCTCCCTGCCGTCATCGCAAGAGCTCCCTGCCATCAGCACAGAGCTCCCTGCATCAGCACAAGAGCTCCCTGCCATCAGCTCAAGAGGTCCCTGTCATCAGCACAAGAGCTTCCTGCCATCATCACAAGAGCTCCCTGCCATCAGCTCAAGAGCTCCATGTCATCAGCACAAGAGCTTCCTGCCATCAGCACAAGGCTTCTGCAGTCGTGTGAAGAATCCTACATTTGACCATGCTGCTGGAGCCATAGATGGATGCCACATTAGAATTAAAGCCCAGGGAACCATTATCAAGCTGACTACAACTATAAGCTGTTCCACTCCATACAGATGCAGGCCATCTGTGATGCTAGGGCCAGATGTTTTTATATCTTTATGGGTTATCCAGGCTCTGTCCAAGATGCCAGGGTTCTGCACAACAGCCCCATATTTTGCCAGGCCCTGTACCCTCCAGCTGGGTATTACTTACTAGGAGATGGAGCATAACCATTCCTGGAGATGCCCAGAGGCATCTTGACCCCTATAAACACCCGCTGCATTTAACATTGCATATTTAACACCCATCATGCCAGGGCTCGTTCTGTTGTGGAAAAGGTTTTTGGCATGATTAAGTCACGTTGGCGAGCCACATTGTCCAAGGCCTGGAGGTGAGTCCCACCTTCGCCCCAGACCTAATCGCCTGCTGTGCGTTCCTGCATAATCTGTGCATCAGCTTGGAGGATGTGATGGAAGACCTGGATGATGTGCCCAATGCTCAGACCCATAAATTGCTCCCCTTCTAGGAGCACAAGAAAGGCCTGGCAATGTCTCTGCTCCAATCCAGGTAGCACAACATTTAAACGAGCATGACTACTCACAATGTTTGCACACAAATTTTGGTTATTGAGGATGTTATTTAATTATTTATTTATCTGTTAATGTAACACCCAGCCCAGGTAGGGCTGGCGTTTAGAGACTTTCATGGACTATATATATATATATATATATATTTATAGATATATTTTGTTTAGTTATTTATTTTGCGTTATGTGTTATCAGTTCGTTGCATGTAGTTTTAGTTTAGTTCCTTTTAGTTTTGTGTACTGTCCCTTTAAGTGTTTGTGACACCTGTCTCTAGTTTGGGCATTTGCTACAATGGTGTTTGTGCCACTGTAAAGAGCATGTAGGCTATTTATGTATTCTCGTAGTGCACTTGCTCTGGCTGTTCCCTGCAACCTGATTGTGTGTGTCCTGGAAGCTTCATTATATTAAATACAAACAACTGTCAATCTGGCTTGGGTCTCTCTTTGTCCATACACCAACCTACACCATGACAATTAATGCTGAACATTTTTATCTCTATATTTTAGTTGTGTGCATTTCTTATTTCAAACCAAGATAGTCTTGATTTCTTTACTACAAATTAAAAAAAGCTGGCATCATACACCGGTTTCAGGTATTCATTCAGAAATGCATTATTTCTATAGGGTTCTCTGCAAGTTTTGTACTGTAAAGTCACAATATAATGCCACATCTGTATATGTAGATGCCTTAAAGCAAAAGTGAAATGTCTACATAAGTTAGGTCACATGCTTGCAAAAACCACACCAATGCAATTGTTAACCATTTTAAATGAACATTATGGCCTGTCATAGCATTGTAACCTGGGAAATGACCTATGTGGGAAATTACACTTTGGATCATACAAGTTCAGTATATTTTGTCATATACAAGTTAACACCAGGGTGAACATCATGAAATGTGTAGCCCAGGACAAAAACGATCTGCACAGCAATAGCAGTGCTTGTAAAGTATAAATAGGACAATAGCATATTACCTCATTTTAATTTAAGATATGTCACTGTAGTATAAATGAGGATTCAAAAGTAATCAAGTGTATACAGCAATATTGCACATTTTATGTATTGTCAGTCTGGTAAAATAACAGCAGTCCAGGATGAAAGTGCATTTCTTGTGAATCACTACACTACAGTTTGCAGTTTGTAGTGCAGAAAGGCATGTGAACAATTTGCAATGTAAAAATTGTGATTTGCGCTCAGAAGCTTGATCTTAAAAACTGTCCATGTCTGGTAGTATGTACATATGCCTGAAACCTCTACCAGAAAATAGCTAGCTGTTAAGACATCAGAATAAAATAGTAAGAACCCGAGTTTTGAACATCCTCATCAGTAAAAATGTGAAGGATACAACAGAAAGGGGTTGTCAATTTCATGCACGTCTTTAATTTTCAAATTAAAAACATAAATGCACAAATACTAAATAGCCTATTTATAGGCCTCCAAAATGTCACATAACGAAAAAGCTTTACTAACACCCCCAAACAAACAGATAATAAAAAATATATAAACAAGGAAAAAAAATTTTTCCATCATCTCAAATAAACTAAGTAATTATTTTGTCTGCCGACTCTTCTCCCCATGCTTCTTCTCCTTTTTGGCCTCTGAAACTATTATTACTAAAGTTCAAACCAGCATTGTGAAACAGGCATAAAGAACTTCTCTACAAACAACCAATTTGTGTATATACCGAATGACAGGAGAAATGACCAATAACAAGGGAACAAACAGAAGGGAATATAAAGCACACTATTGACATAACTAAAACCAGCTGGGAGCACTTAGCCTAAATGAACTAAACACAGGAAAACCAACTAAGGAAATACAAGGAGACATTAGGGAGAGACCAAAAACCTGGACTGGAAGACAGACGGGGACATTGTCACAGTGATATAGAAATGTTAGTATAGTTTCAGAATTTTGACAATCCTACATGTTTACGGGCTTAGTCACATGGAACTTACATTTGAAAGAACGGTCCTCCATACTGCAGCAAAGCCTGTTACACACCTTCGACAAGCCAGCATCAATGCTTACTTGGTATAGGAGGGTTTATAACCCACTACCACTCTAAGCTAATTGCTTTTGGATGGCACTGAGTATGGTGGACACACCACTCTAACGCAAGAGAGAGGGAGGAGCAAATACTTTCAGAAAGACCTAGAGACTCTATATACTTGATTACCAAACACCAACCGACGTGGAGTGGATAATCACATGTAATTAACCAGGTCTTGTACGTAATATGGATATACAAATTAATAATATTCTGAACTATCCAGAATGTGGTGCCATAGTCCATAATAAAACAGACAGAAACTCAGAATATACAGTATAATATATACATATAATTGTCTTTATGAACGACTCCTCATACACCTAGGCAAAGTGATGGGTTAAAATTAAAGGAAAAACCAACATTAGTGTATTAGTAATATGTTGAGCTAACAAACTTTACATTTTAATAATTTGGCAGTAGGGCTGCAACAAACAATTTTTTTGATAATCGACTAATCTAACGATTATTAGAACGATTAGTCGACTAATCATCTATTTTTTCAGTGATTAATCAGTAGGCTTTGAATGATTATTCAGCTTTTGCAATTTGTTAAAACATTGAGTTATACCTATTTGTACTAATAAATAAAACCAGGAAATACTTTTTGTATTTCACTTTGAGCCAACTCAAAGTCCCTTTTTGTCCAATTTTGTCCAATTCAAATCACAAATGCTCTCTAAGCATTGTTTCAATCATTTTGTTGGTTTAAATACAAATTAAAAATACAAAAAAAAGTCAAACAAAAAAAAGTAGTTAAAAATTATAATTTAACTACTTAAGGATCACTATCCCACCGGCGGGAGATGTTTCCCCACACCACCCCCAAAAACTGCACTACAATCACAGTTCACAAGTTATATATACAGTACATGTCTTATATGTTCAGAACGCTTAAAATCTCAGAAATCTATCTAATGTGTCCGTTTTACTTTAGCTATTATATAAACAAACATTAATCCTCATTAATGGATAACCAAGTGAGCTACAAGTCTTGTGCACAAGTGCCTCAAAAAATATAGAAGGTGGTTTAAAATCAAAGCTCACAAACTATATTCTTAGATTATAAATACATGTCTTATATTTCTACAAAGCTTAGAAACTCAGGGATTTACCTAATGTCTCGATTTTACAATAGCTATAATGACGAGATAATTAGCCAGCATAATGTGAGATGTGTTCCTTCTAAAAAAAATGATATTTTTTCTTTCCTCTAAGAAAGATAAGGGGTTATACTATCGCTGCTCACAAGTTCAATTTTTAAGTTATATATACATGTCTTATATTTTTACAAAGCCTAAAAACTCAGAAATCTAGTCAATTTCTCTGTTTTACAATAGCTATAAAAACGAGATAATTAGCCGGCATAATCTGAGATGTGCTCCTGTTCCAAATACAAATCTTTTTCCTTTAAGAAAGATAAGGGGTTATACTATCACTGTTCACAAGTTCAATTTTTAGGTTATATATACACATGTCTTCTATCTTTACAAAAATGAAAACTCAGCAATCTAGTATATGTCTCAGTTTCACAATAAATATAGAAACAAGTCAATTATGATTACTAATCGTACGTGCATGCCATCTAAAAACAGCGATTAGCTTGTACACACAGCCGGCCGGTATGTAGCTCAAATAGAATCGAATGTCAAATAGAAAACATGCCTCACAACCTTAATTTTTAAGTTATATATACACATGTCTTATATCTTTACAAAGATTAAAAACACAGAAATCTAGTCAATGTCTTTGTTTTACAATAGCAATAAAACAAGATAATTAGCCAGCATAATCTGAGATGTGCTCCTGTTCCAAAAATGAATCTTTTTCCATTCCTCTAAGAAAGATAAAGGGTTATACTATCACTGTTCACAAGTTCAATTTTTATGACATATATACATGTATTATATCTTTACAAAGCTTAAAATCTCAGCAATCTAGTCTATGTCTCCATTTTACAATAGCTATAGAAACAAGTGAATTATTAGTACTAATCGGACATGCATGCCAACTAAAAACAGCTATTATCTTGCTAGCAGCTTTGAAATATAGCAGGCCACAGTGGAGAAATAGCAGATTATAATAAAAATAGAGTACTTACATTCAAAATTCAACAAAAGAGTCCCAGTAATGACATAGAGCACAGTTTTCCCAGGTAAAATCCATTGTCTTATGAGGAAATGATTAGTTTATTACCATCCATGTTTGAGCATTTAGCAGTGCTGTGCCACAGGCGCGTTTTTCATAAATAATGGGACATGCTTCCGAAACAATAACCATTTGAAATGTACTGCTAACCACTCAGATTTCATAATTTACGTAATCCTTATGAAACAGAGATGTCAAAAATGACCAGGATCATCCATATTAACTTAAGTTTGCCAAAGATACTTGAAAAAATAAATTAGCTGGCAGTGAAGACCCGGATGAAATCGTAACAACGGTGCATTTTTTTAAACATATACATTTACAAAAAAACTTATACCTGATTGGCGGTTAACTGTATCTTCCAAAGATTTTGACCAATGTCCCTGTGATACATGATTGTACGTTTAAGCCCCTGTGATACATGATTAGAAGTATTTACAGGACCCTATGTCAATATATTACTTTGTAGTTGTTTTTCAAAGAGGATGTAGAAAAATAATACCAGAAAAATATTATACATTTTCTATATTTCATCTTGTGCCATATTCACTTTGTATATTTAATCAAAATAAATTGTATATATCCAAAAAATTCAAAGTCTTTTAAAAACTGTTAACCATATGAATATACTGGCTTCATGTCCAGTGTAACAAGAGTTTAACTTTAGTTATGATTTTTAGGCTGAATTTGACAAATCGGGGGCGAGGCTTAACAAGTTAAGCACTATTTAATCAAGTATGCCGATTGAGAACTGATCGTCATTTTAGCGTGGCCCCAAAAAAAAGCACAAAAAACAACACAGAGTTAAACGTAATTAAAAAATTCAATCAAAACACAATGGAAAACTCTAAATACACAAGGGCCGCATGGTGTAGTGGGAAAAGTCGCTGCACTGCAGGACAAACTACATCATGATAGTCAGTGCTTCATGCCTGACTATGGCTTCTCTGATTTCTTCAGTTATCCAGCATGAGGCAGTGCAAACTGGCATAGCACTACTCGGGATTTAGGATAGATAAGTCAAATTATCTACCTTATAATGTTGCTCTCCAGCAACTCCTTTTGTGCAGATCATGCACCTGTAAATTAAATCGCGGAAGTATAGTCGGTGAACATAATAATCCAGTACATGATCTGACAAAAGGCTTCCATGTTAGGTGAACCGTGCGAAAAGAATTGGCTGCTCGGCAGCATGTGGTTGGATGGACGGAAGCTTTTAGTCATTCTGAAAAATTTTAAAGAAGTGTAGATACAGTAGTTTGCCTGGGATGCAGATGTTTCGGACTTCAAAACTTGTCTGCTAATGGGAACTTTTTGGACAGAGACTATTTGCCAATAACAGTAATGTTATTCATAGCTACAACATTAAACAAATGTAATTGTATGGTTTCTGGTTTGAGCATGCGGACAGGGCAGTCGCAGGTGGATGAGGTTTCTACATTTTAACAAACTTTTCTACATTTCCACATAGCATTCAAATTTTTAACATTGCACATTTTATTTACATTTTCTTTATTAGTTCTTAATTTACATTTTCTTCCAAATGCTACACGCTTCCAAGGGAAAACAACCTGTTTCAGCAGTCCCTTCTGATGCGACTGACGCCCTGTGTCATGGTATGACACCTGCCTGATCCTTGCCCATTTATGTTAGTGGAGCTGGAATCCCACCTGAACGCTTTACTGAGCTGGGTTTATTACAGATATTACTGCTGCTCTCGCCATTCAGATGAAAATAGCCATTTACGGGGCTCTAGCCCCCTTTTCTGCAACATGGGATGGGGTGCGGGCAGCTGCTGGGGAACAGGCTTGCTTGTTTGAAGGCTTTGAACATGACTTGTCTCATAACAGTGACCAGATTGTAGCCCTGGAGCAAACAGTTGCTTGTTTGGAATAACATAACTGTCAGCTAGCAGAGAAGACTGACGACCTGGAATGCCATTGCAGATGCCATAATCTACGCATGGTAGGACTTCCCGAGTGTGCTGAAGGGAATGATCCGACTGGGTTTCTGTCTGGGTTCTTCGCAGAGGTCGTCCCCACCATTTTCAAATATCTCAAAAGTTGCAAAAAGATGATAAAATTAACAGGAGTCCAGCCGATGAGGGTGACAGCTCCAAACCATGATTCTTCATGAACCAGTTCCATTTCTTCCGTGATAAGGAAGCTGCATTGCTCTGAGAGTAGCTTGTCTACCGGGGCAGAAATGTGTTTATATTCCCAGGTTTCACATTAGATATTACAATGAGGAGGGGCTATATTCATGCGTGCCTTCATGTTGAACATTCAGGGCAGAAGAGACAGTTTGACTCCCACAAAGACACACATCAACAGTTTGAACTGCACTTTGCCAATGCGTGAGGCTGAATGTTTTATTGGCTTCATTTGCTCTTCAGACGACAGCATGATTGATTGCACTATAAACTATATGAGTCCTTGTGAATCCAGTAAACCCTAACCTCAACCCTAATCTATGGTATTTTTTCATTTAGTTAGTGGATTGTAAACAAGGACATGTTTCATTTCTAACAATTTGCCCATTAAATTTGCTTGATATCTTAATAGAAAGTCTGTGCATGTGTTTCTCTGTTTATGTTTTCTGTGTTTTTGTTTGTGTCCTTTCTCTGTCCTTTTGGAATGTTTTGTAGCATGGTTTATTGTCCTTATTCGTCTTGGATGTCTAATGATGCTGAAAGATTTGTCTGCTCTCTGGAAAATTGTTCTGCTTATTAAAAGAATACACTTTTCCTCTACTAATGTAATCTCAGACAGTAATGGGAGGTATCTTTTAACCAGCTCCATTTGGCACACCAACGAAGTACTGGTTAATGTTTATGCACCTAATGTTGATGATGTTGATTTTGCGTCATTGATTCAACTCTGGACTGCTCCCACCACAAAACTGTCTCCCTCTCACATGTCAAAGGCCTTTTCAGACTTTATGAAAGTATGGGTGTATTGATCCATGGATGTTTCAGAATCCACAGGCTTGTGAGTATTCATTCTTTTCACATGTACATCACTCTTTCTCCCGTATAGACTACTTTTTTGTTGATCACTCACTTCTACCAAATTTAACATCTTCTGCATATTTACCAATTGTTATATTGGATCATAGCCCCCTTTCTCTTGACGTAGATCTTTCAAATCATCCCCATACCCCCATGTTGGAGATTAAATTCACTTATTTTATCTGATGCAGACTTCTGTAGCTTTATCAATACCTCTATTGATAACATCCTTTATTCTAATCAGACAGGCTCCATGTACCGTTGCTCCCATGAAAATACTTTCGCAAGGCACTGTATGTGATACCAGTGTGTCAGGCGTCGAGTGTGGAGTGAGGACCAGCTCACTAGGGCATATAGAGTCACCAAAAGTTTTGAGAATTCAAATTTCCTCAAGGTCTCCCGCCTTAGTGTTGATGATAGTCATTTGCTTATAGACCAGAATGTCATGAAGAGTGATCACATAAATTGTAAAGTCCTTCTTTGCCATGAAAATGAACTAAGTACCCCCCCCCCAAAAAAACATTTCTGCTGCATTTCAGCCCTGCCACAAAAGGACCAGCTGCCATCATGTCAATGATTGTCTCATTACCACAGGTGTAAAGGACAATTTTCTGGTGTCAAGAAGGGCAGCAAATAAGCCACTTCTCTCCGGGAAAAATGTCTGGGACAGACTGATATTCTGCGAAAGGTACAGGGTTTAGACTGCTGAGGAATGGCGTAGTAATTTTGTCTGATGAACCCCTTTCCGGTTGTTTGGGCCATCCGGAAAACACCTTGTCTGGAGAAGACAAGGTGAGCGCTACCATCAGCCCTGGGTCATGCCAACAGTAAAGCATCCTGAGACCATCCTGGATTGCTTCTCAGCCAAGGGAGTGGGCTCACTCACAATTTTGCCTAAGAACACAGTCATGAATAAAGAATGGTACCAACGCATCCTCCAAGAACAACTTCTCCCAACCATCCAAGAACAGTTTGGTGATGACCGATGTCTTTTCCAGCATAATGGAGCACATTGCCATAAGGGAAAAGTGATAACTAAGTGGCTCAGGGAACAAAACATCAACATTTTGGGTCTTTTGCCAACTTATTATCTGGCTGTAAATAGCTTGGTAATGCTGCTACAGGCAGGTTAAATTCCGCTGGAATTTCACATAGCGTAAAGTTATAATTAATATGTCCAATAAAATTATAAAATGTTTTCAAAAACATCAAAGATTTGGGTGGTAATTATATAAGCCTGTATAAGTGAGTAGCCTTAATTCTACTTTAGCGTAATTGTCCAGTTTGTAGTTTGATTTGCCGACTGGAGGTCTTTTTACAAGTACCCAATAAAAACAAACAATTATAGTTATTCTGGTTGGACACTAGTTGGTGATTATTTTTGCCAGTGAGACTGGACTATTCAGACATGAAAACATCACTTTAATAACATATAGGCACTTTTGAATATTGAAATGCATGTTGAACCACAATTTATTTCGTATTCCACTTTAGGAATATCTGGTCTATGACAACAGTAAAGAACAAAAAAAAGGGCTGTAGTTATCTTGTGTAAAAAACATTCTGTATTGGGCACCACCAAATATAGTGTGCAGGGGGGGGGGTGCCGGTTGTAAAAATTTGCATATCGCGCGTGCGGTATATTCACTAATATACGTTAGCTGTCTAATGAAACAAAAAAATTGTCTGTTCTCTGGAGAATTCCCGTCATTATTTTTGATGACTAATTCTATTTTTAGGGACAGAGGACCAGAATATGTCCCTGTTAAGTTCCTGAGTTGGAATGCCAAAGCTTTAAATAGTGAAACCAAACATTCCCAGCTCATCTCCCATTTGAAAAAGCTTCGATCATATATAATATTCTCACAGGAGACTCGCGCATTAAAGACCACCCGATGTTACAATATTCTATGTTCAGTCAGGTTTTCCTTTTCCCACTTTTATTCCAACGCCAGAAGGTTTAATACAAATAATACATTGTTCAGAAACTAATGTTTTTTAGCACAGTAATGGGAGGTATCTTATTGTTACAGGCTCAACAATAGGTTGTTGGGAGAATCCCCTCACTCTAAATCCTCACAGATTGATCTACGCAGGAGACCTGAACTGCTTTATTGATCTGACTCTGTACTGCTCCAACCTCTAAACTGTGTCACATTCTAACATGCCAACAGCCTTTTCAGAATGTATGACTCAAAATGGGTGTATTGAAGTAGGTTTCAGAATCCACAGGCTCATGAGTATTAATTTTGTTCTTATGTACGTACATCACTCTCTCTCATATTGACTACTTTTCTGTTGATCACTAGCTCCTACCAACTGTAACATCCTCTGAATATTTATCAGTTGTAATATCAGATCACGGACCTCTTACTCTTGACGTAGTTCTTTCAATTCATCCCTATACTCCTCCATACTGGAGATTCAATTCCCTTTATTCTGATGCAGACCTCTGTGGATTTATCAAAACCATTATTGATAACTTTCTGTATTTTAATCAGACAGGCTCAAACTCTCTGTCGCTCCTATGGGAGACATGTAATGCTTATTTTAGAGGTGAGATTATCTCTTACTCTTCTCATCTTAATAAAACTCAGAAGGCTAAACTGGATACAAAAGCTATCCTGGATCTGGACCACCAATATGCCCAGCCACCTTCCCCAGAGCTATATAAGCAATGCCTGGACTTGCAGTCTGAATTTAAAATTTTATCCACCAAGCATGCTGAAAGGTTACTGTTGCATTTGTGGGCTACATACTATGAACATGGTGACAGGGTGAGCTGTCTGGTGCACCAACTAAATGACATCTTCAAAACTTTATATATTGTATAGATATCAAATCTATGTATAGCTCTTTAAGAAATTTCATACCAAATTAAAAAAAATATTTATTCTAAACAGTTCTCAAACTCCTCTGAGTTTGTGATCTCTCGATCCAGAGACGGCCTTTCATAGAACGGATCGGAAGGACCTATTTGCCATGCTTTGAAAATTTGGAATTGTGATCAAATTTGGCTCTTGGATCCAGCTTCTGTATGTATCCCCAAGGGCTAGTGTCTGCACCAATGACACTTGCTTGGACTACTTTGCCCTGGAACGCAAGACCAGGCAGGGTTGTCCTCTGTCCCCCCTTACTCTTCACCATTGCTATTGATCCCCACTCAGCAGCTTTGGAGGCCTCTTTCTCTTTGAGGTTGTATTGCAGGAGGTTGTTGAGCAAAGTTATCGTTGTATACTGATGACCTGCTGCTTTATGTATGTAACCCTACAAACTCGTTACCTGCCTTTCTCTCTATCCTAGAGATTTTTTATGGTTACATGCTTAATTTCCAAAAGAGTAAAGACTTCAAATACCTTGGAGTGAACAAGACTTGTTCGTTATCTGCCCTCATTATCTTATCATTAACTCATAGGAAAGATGAATGCTGTTAAAATGAATAGTTTGCCTACATTTCTTTACTTTTTTCAGTCCATCCTGTTGTTCTTGACAAAGTCATTCTTCAAGTCAATTAATCAGGCTTTCACTTCATTCATTTGGGGAGGAAAAGTACTAAGAGTCCATAGGGCTTTACACGAGAGATGCAAATTCAGTGCTGGGCTTGCACACAATTGACTTTATTAATATTGGGTTATAAATAACTTTCCAAGCTCCCATTCTGGTTGCATACTGCTAGTACTCCTATGTGCCACCTGGATATACTGTCATGCACATCTACATCTTTGGAGGCTTTAATTTGTTCTGTCCTCCCAATTTCCCCTTTTCGCTACACTGGTTATCATGTAGTAGTCAACATTAAAGATCTGGTAAATTCTCTTCTACATATGTTTTGATCCATGTTTACAAACCCCCGCGCTTATTGACAATGCCTTCCCTCTCTGGACAAGGAAATGTATTAAGACCTTTCATGACCTTTACGACAATGGTATTTCATCTTGATTCCCTGATCTAGCCTTTTATCCCGATAAGATATCGCTCTTGAACTTCTCAGAAAAAATGGAGGGTCTAGTTCATGCTGGAATAAAACTATCCCACTCTATTGCTGCAAGCCCCCAGATAACAACCAGAAAGCGCAGAGCCCCCCAAGCTCCCCCTATTCCACCTGTGAGAAAGCTGAGGCCCCTCCTCCAGCGCAAACCTGAATCAACTGAAAACAGCTCTCAGTGATATGCGTTGGGTCCCCGTTATCATAACAGTATCAAATGTTTACAGAACAAGCGGGAACCCAACGTGCCTGTATCTTTTTCTATTCCTGTTCTTTTACATAACAGAAAGTCTAGGGCTCTCTCAAGTCGGATAGCAAACCCATCTAATCTACTGCCTATTACATGTCAAACTAAAATTGCTGTGGGGGAAAGCAATAATACCACTGTTAATTTAGCACTTTTAAACATCCGTTCACTTAAAAATAAATCATTTCTAGTCAATGACTTAATAACCTCAAACAATCTAGATTTCATTCTTTTATCTGAAATTTGGTTACAACAGAGCTGCAGTGCAACAATCCTCAATAAAACAGCCCCTCCTAACTTTAATTTTATGAGTGTCTGCAGAACGGATAGGAGAGGAGGAGGTGTAGCTGCCCTTTTTAAAGATGTCTATCAATGTAAGCAAGTCTCATTTGGAAATTACCTGTCTTTCGAATATCTGGGAATGGTGTTAAAAGGTGCTCCACGCATTCTACTTGTCATTATTTACAGGCCTC
>JACXGM010006216.1:0-33283 GCA_016801145.1 Umbra pygmaea
ACAGTGCCCACAAGCTTCATATTTACCACTGGCCTCACAGTGCCCACAAGCTTCATAGTGACCACAGGCCTCAGTGCCCACCTGGCCTCACAGTGCCCACACGCTTCATATTTGCCACAGGCCTCACAGTGACCACAGGCCTCAGTGCCCACCTGGCCTCATAGTGGCCACAAGCTTCATATTTGCCACAGGCCTCAGTGCCAACAAGCTTCATATTGACCACTGCCTCACAGTACCCACAAGCTTCATAGTCACCACAGGCCTCAGTGCCCACCTGGCCTCAAGCTTCATATTGACCACTGGCCTCACAGTGCCCACCTGGCCTCACAGTGCCCACCTGGCCTCACAGTGCCCACAAGCTTCATATTGACCACTGGCCTCACAGTGCCCACCTGGCCTCACAGTGCCCACAAGGTTAATATTGACCACTCGCCTCACAGTGCCCACCGGCCTCACAGTGCCCCTGCTTCAAATATAATTGACGGTTTTCCACGATTTTGGAATGTACGGATAAAATATATACGATCAAACTGGGATCACATATATAGGTTTATATTATGCAACTTTGCAATCCCAGACAGAGAAATGCATTGGTATTAAACTAGTGTACTCGTGAATTAGCACAAATAAATCAATTTCATGTAGCCTAAATACATCCTCCATTGGAAATAAATTCTGTTATGATATTGTCTATTCCAATGAACACATCTAAATCCTTACAGAGGGTGGGATTCATAGAATGTGAGTTTAGTAATCAACACAAAACATATAAAGCAGGATGCTTTATGAACTTATGGATATAAATCTATATAAATTGTCACCTATTGTGCTTAAGCACAAACCAAATGTATATACATTATTCTGTTGGAGGTTTAATTAATTCACTTTTTAATATATTTTGCTAAAAACAATTACTATCTTTGAAAAACAGCAAATAAGAAAAAAATAGCAGATATGAATACTGTCCACTGGCACCATAGTGCCCAAGCCCCACCCACTGGAGTCAGACTGCCCTGCCTGACAGTGCCCATCTGCAGCCAGATCCTTTTCCACCTTTCAGCATGAAAACAACCCTAAACACACCACCAAAAAACTATGCAGTGTCTGAAGGAAAGGAAGGTGAATAGTGGCCAAGTCAGAGCGGTGAATTAAATCCAATTGATAATCTGTGGATGGACTTGAAGACAGCAATCATCGCAGCTCACCACAAAAGTTTTCTGAACTCTGAAAACTCTGCAAGGAAGAATGTGCAAATATTCCCCAATCTAGGTGTGCAAAACGAATAGAGACACATCCAAGCTGGCTCTACGAAATATTAAATCGTGGGACTGATCACATTTCCTACCCTTTTACATTAGTTGTCTTTTTTTTACGTTTCCAAACTGTTACCTTTATATATTACTTGAATGTTGCTAGGCAGAATGTGTAAGCAACAAAAAATCTTTTTTTATTTTATTTCTGGTTGTAAGCAAAAAAAAATACTTTCAAAGGGGTATGATGATTTTCTATAGGCACTGTACATTCAAAAAGTTAAGCATCAAACTCTGTAAAAAGACTCATGTAAAACAAATATTAAACCTTGCCTATGCTACTGTATTTACCTTAACTTGTAATATGTCTAAAAAAATAAGAATGTGTCAGAATTTGAATACGGTGGCCTCACACAGCCACCTGAACACACAAGCTTACATCAGGTAGCAGTGCCAGACTTTGTGGTTTACATTAAAAATGCCTCCAAACCCCAAATCTCAGTATCACTTTACTATCGTTGAAGATTTTATTAAATAATAATGATGTATCGAAATTATAGGTTTGGTGGTTAAAGTTAACTACAGCATTACTGAAATCCCTGAGTCTTGTAGTAGTATACTGTAAGTGAGGGCAAACAAATGGGAAATACAATCAGTCACTAACTATATAAGCTAGTTTGAATCCCATTTCCAAATAAATACATTATTAAACACTGTTTCAGTATACATAAAGGATCTGCTATAGAGCCTTGTTATTTCAGACAACCAAGGGCATAGGAGCGAGTTTGATATTGAGGGGGACACTTAATGCAACTTTATCATATTGTTCTTATGATTGGGAGACCACATTACCTGCCTATAATATTTTCCTGTTCCTACGCTCTATAAGACAACTTTGCTAGAGTAGCTTTGGAGCTGGTCAAACCCCCCTTGTACCTTTTAGGAGTTAGTGTCAGGGAGTTGTTCTAGTGCACAACATTTGGAGCAACCATCTGAGTGTATACAAACCACCAGCTAAGATTACCATCTTTACAGTAATTCCTCTGATGATATTCAGTAAATAATTCTCTCTACAATGACGCATAATTATGTGGCTCTTGAACATACTTATATTTTATTGGTTTCTCTCAAACAGATGCAATGGTTTGCACTACACGACGTGCAGAGTTTGTGTTTACATGTTAATGAAGTGTACAAGTGTTGTAGCGCTAAAAGAAAAGGCCTCTCATCCATTTTGATAGGCCGCTTTGTTGTTTCCTTTGATGCTGTTGCTATTGGTCACTTCACACAGAGCTAGCTTCCATTTAGTCTCAACTCAAGAGGCAACGCCTGTGGGACCAGCTTATATAGTTAGCCATATGCTAATAGCCTTGTCCCTGGTCCCAGAGCTTTAGTTTTCTAAATATTGTTGCTATACAGATCTGAGACGAGGCTAATGGTTAGTCTAATATAATAAAATAAATGTATTAATATACAGTAGCATGTTGTTAACTGTGCCACCAGACTTCATTAATCCTTTTATTCCCTGACCTTAAATTTAGATGTGTGTGCACTTATTATGGGTCATTGTCTGCTGCCTATTTAACATGCTGGAGCTGTGAGACAGAATGAATCCACTAAAATCCGTTGGCAGTGGCCTGTTCTTTTTGTCTGTGTTTGTGCTGGGATGTATATGCTGTCATGAGACAGAAAGACAGAAAGAGGGTTATTCTTGAATAGTCAAATCCCTTTTTGTCTCTGTGCTATTGTCCGTGAACACAGCTAGCGATGAGCAGCTCCAGCCTTGTAGATAGATTAAATGGAAGTTGTTCTCTGGCTGTGGAGGGATTGCTGACAGAAGCTGTAATGCTGAGTGGCTTTGGGATAAGGGACATTTAAAAGCAGACAATTGTCATAATAACAACTGACAGCAGAATCATTCCACTGTGTACCAATCGGTAAAATAGCCTGTATAAAAATGTACTGTATGTCCTCAGCAGATACAATTTGCTCACAGCAAATAGCAAAACTATGCAACATGGACATCTACTTTTGTATCAGAAATCCCAAAATTTGAAAAAGAATTCACAAAATAATGTACTTGGAAAAAGATCATTTGAAACGGAATAAGTGTGTTTTGGCAGGCTGTGATTGGGATTTTATTTGGTATTGTACTGTTGGAACTATAACCCATTATTCTTTTTTGTGAGCCTTTTTGGAGTCAAGCTTGCATTTTGTGACTGCAATGCTGCTATAGGCAATACTCAAGAACGTAAGGGTTTGTATTTCTATGTGTGGGTACAGGTTTTACTATTGTCAGAGGGACCAACAGTCCCTGTAAGGATAGTAAACCAAGGAACATTGGCTATTTCTGCCTTAGTTAAATATAACAGTTGGAGTTACAGGCTGTGTCCTCTCAGGCTTTTCAAATACAAAATTTGGATAAATCGCCTCCCATTCATTTTGAATTGGGTCATGTGACCGTGTGTAATACCTTACAGTGCTAAGCTGGCTTTAGAGGTAGAGGAAAACAGATCTCCTGTTTATAGTATGTAAATCTGAAACAAATTTTGCTTTTCTGTGAGGGGGCAACAGCCAATCACAAAAACGTGGGTCACTTCCTGATATCTGAAATCACTCCCCATCCAGTTAGTGTACCCACCATTCCCTTAACTTTGAACTTGCAAACTATGTTTTAACAAGGTCTCTGGGAACATTCAGTGCCTTCGCTATCTTTTGGTATCCTATTCCTTGTTTTTGAAGGGTGATTATCTCTTCTCTTAAATCGTTGGACCATTCTTTTGCCATGTTTTTCACACTCAGACCAATGTGACACTCAACAAACCGCTAGCCAATTCAGGGTTTTCATGTGTTCCAGCTGAACCACACCTGGTGCAACTAATGAAGGCCTTGATTGGTTGCCTCAGGTGTGCTTGAGACAATAACTGTTTTGCATATTTGTGCTTTTGTGAAGGGATTCTATTCAGGGGGTTGAATAATTTTGAGACTGGAGAAGTCATAATGAGTTGCATTATTTCAGTTCGATTTAGGTAAACCACTTGATGCATTTGTTGTGTTAAGCTATTTCAATTGCAGATGTTTTATTTGATCATTGCAAACAGCTGAAAGTCTGTACATTTTGACAATAAACTCGATTTGCAATGTGGGTTGAATCATTTGGATTGCAAATCTACATAGAATAATACGGTAAATATATCACAAATACATGTCATTGATTTTTCCATATTATGGTAGTTTAGGGTTGGGCGATGTCTGAATTTACACATCAACAGAACAACCTGCCAAAACATTGTCGATAAGACAATTTAATCATCTTTTTATCCATGAAATTGACATTAACTTTGCCATGATGGGTGAATTGGTTGGAATAACGCACATTCAGCGTATTAATGCACATTAATTATCTGTGAATGGTATAACTATCTTTATAAAAAGATATCGCTGTCATTGGATAAGGATGTAGTTGGCAGGTGCAGAATGCAGCAGAGGATGTTAATGACAGTTTCAAACAAAATATGTAATGCAACGCAAAAGAACCCCAAAACTCGTAAAGTAGGCTACGAGAATCAAATGAAACAAATCTTGAAAAATACAATGACCAACAAAGGCAATATCCATATGATGATATTGTCAGTGGGAATCAGGGATACATAATGACAAGACAAGTCCGGGACTTGATAAGGAGCGCTTGGTTGTTGAAACCACCAATGCTGAGCGCTGTTGAGGAGGGGAGGGTTTGTCTCAACTTCCTATGACATCTTCTAATTGTTTTTATTCACTTTTATAAAACATTCTTGACACCAATAAATTAACATGTGCACATTAATTATGGTGCTTGGTGGACTCGGCTCATTCTACAAGTAATGTCACAAAGTCCTTTTGGCAAATAGGACATTTCATTACGTCCAGCTACCTATCATTCTGTCAGACAAAGTGGTGCGGGTCATTATAATAAATGCAGTAATTAATAGGTTAATCAAATGTTGGCTTTGACATTATGATGTTGTTGCAAAAAATTAACATTAATTAGGAGAATTGTATCATGTATCACAAAGAATTATTTAGGTCCCATTGTATTCTTTTGAATTCTATAAAATAATTATTACAAAAACTGGGGCCATAATAGTAGCCATATAAATAATTTAGTTAATCTTTGTATTATTCAGTTTTTGTTTTGCCTTAATATTCTTTCAGAATATTTTGCTTACTATCTTCAACTCAGGCCATCTTCTGGACTGCTATGATTGAGGGGGCTTTGGGAAATGTTTGGGGTGCAGCATTTTTTTCTACCCGTTACATATATAGTATGTATTGTACAATATAGGGGTATTAGCAGAGTTATCCTTGTTCCTTTACGTCTTGTCTACTGTGTATTGCAAATACATCATTTTATCTTTCATTTAGCTTACCCCCAGCAGGATGAAGTTGTTTCAATTATGCCAAATATGTATTAATTTATTAATAATATTTTCTGATAATTTAAAGAATGAAAGGTAATTTGAACTGTTTAAAACAATATATTTTTACCCACCTCCACCCCATCTATTAGAAAGACAATATTACATTTATGGTCTTAAATGCTTTAGCTATACAGTATTTGACAAATTAGACATCAAACCAGGTTTTTATGAATGTTACAACCTTGTCAATATTTCTACCTGCCACCACCCCACTATGGAGGACATTGTATATTTTTTATAGTTATCCATTAACAAAAAAAAATTTGTATTCTTCTTTAAGCCACTCCTAAAATAATTAAACATACATTTGCCTAGAAATTCAAAACGCATACTATATTACTTTAAACTTTATTGTCCTTCAAGGCAATTTTTTATGTAGACAGCAGTATACATACAAACAAATAGAGCAAGCAACACAGCACACATTTATAACAAATCATTTAAAAATCTAATTGCTGTTGGTATAAAGGAATTGTTATATCTATTTAGTTTACACAAGGGGAGTGTAAGTCTTCGTCCTGAAGGAAGCAGTTGAAATTCAGTATGAAGTGGGTGAGTGCTCTTAGAAAGGACTGAGTGCTATTCCAAACAGTTGTGAAAAAAGTATACACAGTGCATCCGGAAAGTATTCACAGAGCTTCACTTTCCACATTTTCTTATGTTACACCCTTATTCCGAGATAGATTAAATTAATTATTTCCCTCAAAATTCTACAAACAATACCCCATAATGACAATGTGAAAGAAGTGTGTTTGAAATCTTAGCTAATTTATTAAAAAAAGAAAAGCATATGTACATAAATATTCACAGCCTCTGCTCAATACTTTGTTGAAGCACCTTTGGCAGCAGTTACAGCCTAAAGTCTTTTTAAGTGTGATGCTACAAGCTTGGCATACCTATTTTTGGTCAGTTTCTCCCGTTCTTCTTTGCAGGACCTCTCAAGCTCTGTCAGCTTTGGTGCACAGCCATTTACTGATTTCTCCAGAGATGTACATTCATAGAGTTGTCCTGTAGCCACTCCTTTGTTATCTTGGCTGTCTGCTTAGGGTCGTTGTCCTGTTTGAAGATGAACCTTCACCCCAGTCTGAGGTCCAGAGCGCTCTGGAGCAGGTTTTCAGCAAAGATGTCTCTGTACATTGCTGCATTAATCTTTCCCTCGATCCTGACTCTTCTCCCAGTTCTTCTCCCCTGTCGCTGAAAAACCAGCCCACAGCTTGATGCTGCCACCACCATGATTCACTGTGGGTATGGTATTGGCCAGGTAATGAGCAGTGCCTGGTTTCCTCCAGGCATTACTTTTGCCACTCAGGCCATATAGTTCAATCTTTGTTTCATCAGACCAGAGATTTTTGTTTCTCATGGTCTGAATGTTCTTCAGGTGTCTTTTGGCAAACTCCAGGTGGGCTTTTTTGTGCCTTTTACTGAGGAGTGGCTTCCGTCTGGCCACTACAACACAGGCCTGATTGATTGGGTGCTAAAGAGTTTCTCCTCTCTCCACAGAGAAATGCTGGAGGTCTGTCAGAGTGACTATCGGATTCTTAGTCACCTCCCTGACTAAGACCCTTCTCCCCCGATTGCTCAGTTTGGCCTGGCGGCCAGCTCTAGGAACAGTTCTGGTGGTTGTAAACTTCTTCCATGTACAGATGATGGAGGCCACTGTGCTCATTGGGACCTTCAATGGTGCAGATATTTTTCTGTACCCTTCCCCAGATCTGTGCCTTAATACAATCCCTTCACGGAGGTTTACAGAGAATTCCTTGGACTTCATGGCTTGGTTTGTGCTCTGACATGCACTGTTAACTGTGGGACCTTATATATAAGGTATGTATATAATATATATATATATATATATATATATATATATATACTGTACAGTTTCAAATTGTCATTATGGGCTATTTTTAGTAGAATTGATGGAATTATGGAATAAGGGTATAACATATGGAAAAAGTGAAGCACTGTGAATACATTCCGGATGCACTGTAATAATATAGGCCTTGTGTTATTGACTTTACATGGGGCAAAATGTAAACAAACGAATCATATGTGGCCAAAGCAGCCACTATCTCACAACATCAATCTTGTGTTCATTTTTGCAAAAAAACTACATATCCATATCAAGGTTTTTTGTTGACTTCTAATGGGCCAAAATGACCAAATTCTTTTTTCTATCATCTAGCATAGTGCGACGGAAGGGGGTTAAGACCTGCAACAGAGAATGAATTCTCACAAGATGCTGAGGATAGCTCAATGACTAAAGCACTCTCATAAAGTGAATGCAGCTCTGGGAATGCTTCCTTATATCCCTGTATATGATTACACACTGTTGAAAAATACACATTACTGGAGAATTGCTTAAGCAGCATGGGTTTGGAAACGTGAATATTGTTTTACCTATTGTCACTTGGTTCAGTACCTGCTAGCCTCTGAAGTGGATGCAAAATGCCCAAATCTAAAAAAACAACTTTCGGGAAGAAGACAATTATCTGCCTTCATCAGATCAATACTTCTCCTTCTTCTGTTTTCCTTTTCATCATTGACTGTATCCAGAATATTTAGTTTTATTTGGAGTGACTGACTGGGGGTATTAGATGAATCAGAGTCTGCAAGCCCAACAGTGGAGTGAACAATGCTGTTTGTCAGCTGTTTGTAGTGGCTAGCTGGCCGTCGGGAGCACCGGGACATTTCCAGGTGGTCTGAGGGTCGTTTTGACCTGCCATGAATTTCCAACTTGACCAATGATAATATAGCAAGCAGGAATGATTTGACAGAGAATCCACGCATCAGGCACGACGCTGTGAGTGTCGCACCAAAAATAACATCAGGCCTCTCCTCAACGCAAGTCTGCGTGGGCCTGCATTGCGGTAATGTCCATGCAAAGATGTAATTCTGCCATTAATAGAATTGCATTAAATGTATATAATCTGTTGGGTTACTTCACTGTTTTTAATGTTATTGAGCTCATTGTGCTATTATCTATGCTCAAGAAAGAGCGCACACTGTCGCACCGTCGTACCAAACAGTCCAGTCATGGCTGGCGTCAATGTGTTGCTTTTCGATGGGGGCAGCCAAAGCACATTGTTGTAGTACGACAGTATGTTCTAGATAACTAACGTGGCCAACGTTAATTCAATACCTTTTTTCATATAGGACATCAACCTGACAAAATAATGACTTGCAGCTGTTTGTACTCAGAACTTACCTTCAGTTAATATCAGGGTGACTGAATCACTTTCAATTATTCTATTTTTCTTGATGATTAATTAATTTTTTCATTAATTTAGTTGTTAGCTAAAATCTAGAATTCACTTCATTCCTAAATTCTTTTTATTCCTAAATTCAGATTTTTCTTTATAGATATTTTGTTTTAAAAATTGTAAAACCAGTTAAGACTGCGCTATTTTTTTGTTGTGCATACTGTTTGTTTTGAAGAGATATTTGAATAAAATGTTGAAATATTAATTATACATGTTTTCTGTATTTTAAATTATTTTGTATTAGAATTATATTAATAGAGTCCAAAATACTCTTGATTAATCAATAAATTAGTTGTTAGATTAATCATTGAATCGAAAAAAGTTAGATTATTTGTTAAAGATTTGTTGCAGCTCTAACACACATACTCTCAATATTGCATAGATCTGTCTCTGTTTCAATCACTTTTTATAAAGAAAACTACTCTATCTGCATGTTCATATTTATTTTTTACTCCATTTAATACTAAGCTGGCTAAAGTAATAATTATTTAATTTAATTTTTAGAAGTGTACTTTACATTTTTATGTTTTTTATTATTTCACAATGTTTGAGATCCCTAAGCTATATTCAAACAGATTCATGAACAACCCAGCATACATATAGCCTTCACTACTAGTTCTTTCCTGAGCACTTTCAAAGCTTCCACAATGGGGACGCTTGTTGACTGCTAAAAGTCTCACAACTTACCCTTTGCTTTTGACATTTATTATTTTCTAACTGGGTAGGCCATAAGAGATGTGGTCTCACCACTTTCCTCCCTCTGGTTAATTTCTGCATATGACGCTGTATTTTCAAAATGGTATTGGCTATATGCATGCCTTTGAAGTCACTTATCCTTATCTAGTATGTTTACAAATTGGATAAACTCTAGTTTTGTAAAAATTACGTCGTTATTATCTGTGCTTCCAAATTTGTGACAGGGGAAGGAAAAGCATGTGTCCAGTTTGACTAAATATTCCAGCCACAGTCTTTCATGATGCCAGTTAGGATTGAATGCACGAGTGGTTTGACCAAACATACGTTTAGGGAGTGATTTAAGAATTGTCTCTGAGGAGGCACAGACATCAAACGCATTGTCCCAGGGTAAGAAGCATGTGCACCACTTGCGCCCACACATTCGGATGATTGCATGCGTGGTACCTCCTTTTTATATCCTAATGGCTCAATATAGTTCTTTAAGGCTTACATTAATTTAAGTAACTGGAATTTAATTGCTGGTTTATTTTGGTAGATGTTTTTACAATAATATGGTATTTAAGCGTGCCATTGATTGAATTGGAGGTGAATCCTTGATTTGGAGGACAATGATTATTTATTTAAGCAAATTATGATGATTATGGTTGGTTCCATTGACACATTAATGAAGTACATTCGTTTTCCCTTGTATGCTTTGTGATAAAACGTTTCGAAGAATAGAAAAAGTAAAAATATAAATAAATTTTTAGCAGTGAAGCTTTTGAGCTATATTATTATCTTACACCTATTTGCTAGGGATGTAAACAAAAAGACAGCATGAGGCGGGTTGCCAAGATGGTGTGTGCTTCTTGTGGGTTTCACATTAAATATAATGTCAAAATAAGATACTGTAACCAGATACATTATGTGGCACAAACTAGCTAGTTGCAACCATTAGCTACCATAGCAGGTTGTGTCAAGACTGACTATTTTGACCATTGCAATAAGCTGACCTAACTTCATAGTGAACAAACATAGTATGCTCAAACCTTTTTTACACGACTACACATGCTGTTCTGATACCAGCAAGCAACAAGCACTCCCACAAGGACCCCCAAAACTAAGCCACTTGGGGTGAATGCAATCAGGGTGCACATTTTCACCAACAGTTTGTGTTAGAGATGAGAGGGAAATTTATTTTTGAACATGTTTGGAGTCCCCACAAGGAGAGCAAATTGTAAAAGGTGTATGCATGTGTGTGTCATGAGCATCATGCTGTTACCAGAAGCTAAAACATTCCCCCATGCCCTGCACACTCCTGTACCTGAGAGAGGAGAAACTTCAATATTGACCTATATCTCCTTGAGAATAATTTGGCTGCTATTTCTGTCTAGGCATAAGTATGCTCTGTTTGGTGTGATGGTTGAATCTGCTGCTGTGTTTGACATTTTAACGAATGTTCCTTGCTCTAGGCAGTGGTGCCCAACAAGGGCCAAACATCCCCTGAATACCACCTGGGTAATGAGAAAATATGGGGGAAAGTCACTGCCTTTGTTGCCCATGGTTGACAGGAAAATTTGCTTGAAAATTGAATGTGTTTTGTTACAGGGCTAAGGCTATGGTTTATAGACATAGAAGCGGAGGGCGTAGTCTGGAACAGTTGAGCGGCTAGAGGAGGAGGAGCGAAAGTACAGCTACTGTAAATAGGAAAGCCTACATTGTTCTTTTTTGCTGTCCTGTTTAAATGCCCCATTGATTTTGAGGAGTCCAATTTTTTAGGGCCAAATTCAGTAGCCCTCTATGCCAGGTTTCTGAACCAGGATTTTCTCTTGAGAGTTTGTGAAGAGCTACTTTGTGATAACTTCCCTCCAGACTTTATCCTCACTCCTCTCATCCTTTACCCCCTCTGTCACTCAACTTAATCTCTGCCATTCAGCACCTGTCCTTGTGTTAGTCTGTGGAGGCTTTATTTTGAGTGTGACCTTTGAATGTCCTTTACATATAATGTCATAGTAAACAGCAGTGAGTGATTGTGACAGGGCATGGGACTGAGTGAAATGTGTCATAAACTTACACCATTAGAAAGTAGATATTACATTTCTGGACTAGTTTGGCCTATGAATGTTTGATGAGGAGTGGTAGCCTCGTACAGGGAGGGAGAGGCATGAGTTGAAATGAAGGATGAAGATAAAAATGTAGAGAGAACGAGATGAGAGGGACATAGAGAGGGTGATTTGAGAAAAGATGGGAGGGTTTTACAAATTGCAAAGAGAGAGAGGCTGAAAGAGGGATGCAGTGATTACATGGTGCTGAGGTAGCACACACGGATTTGGTGTGGGCCAGATAAAGTAATCTATGATTAACTGGGGCACGGGTGGTGCGGCCGCTTCACTACCCCGCCAACAGCTGTAGGCAAGGCCCAATTATAACATTATGGGATGTCCAAACATATTAAGAGGGCAGGGAGATTGTGTGCATGTGTCTACATGTGTATCTGTAGGTATTAGTTACAATGGGTTTGGTGTGTGTTGAAGAGAAATTTTGGCTAGTGAACTAAGGGGTGTGGTTACAATTGGCAGGGGTATTAGGGAGGAAGTGGGGTGTAATTAAATATACATTCATTTTCATCCCATTTGCTGTCAGATTTGTAGAATGTGCAGGATGAGGCTGTGCAGGGGGGGTGAGGGAAGTGATCGCTGCTATGATTGCTGTGCCAACTGTCTTGACAGGATAACAAATCAAATTATCAAGATGGACACCATGGTACTGGCCTGGCACTGGCCCGGCACTGTCTGAAATTGATTGCCAACAGCAGCGGATGGTATTGTGGAGCCTGGTCTGTCATAGTCCATCAGCATTCATTATCACCATGGGACAAGTGGCACACTACATCTGGGCCGGGTGTACTCTAGGGCAAAAAACGTAAACCTATAAATCGGGCTCTTGGATTAGCCCAGGGGTTCAAGGAAGGGCGATGCAATTAGTCAGCATCATCCAATTAAGCAGTTAGTGGTGAAATTGGATTGAAGTAAGGCAGCTTGGGCCTCTGTTAATAATACATCAATCAAGTGAAATGTATTATTATATATTTTTGTCCTGGTACAGGGTAGCGCAACTTTATAACTGACCCCACTTATCCTAGTCTGCCCACTTCCCGCATCTCGAGACCAAATAATAATAACCAGCAAGCTTGCTAACTGTAGCTTGCTAACTGTAGCTTGGCCCTAATTGTACTCAAATCGGTAGGCCTACTACTAGTAACCTTTTGAGTGGCGGGTATGTTTTCTGCAGGATGAGAAAAACCTTTTCTGTATTACAGCTTTATCACTGGATCTCTTTGCTTGTTCGATGATGTACAGAGTGCAGCTATTTTCATGCTCAAAAGTTGAACTGGGGCTCAATACTTTGAAGAGGAGATTCTCTGTGTCATCTCAGATCCACTTTTCTGGCTTGAAAACACTATGGCTTGCTAAAGCAGGCAAAGAGCTAGTAGAACACAACAGTGTCATGATAATTTTATTAAATATAATAGTTGTCAGATCCAGTGATCAATACTAATACATAAAAAGCAAAGCTAAAGTTAGCTACTGTAGCATTGCTAACAACATTAGCCAACTCAACTTCATTAGGCTATCCTTTTGCAAGCTAGCTATTCTAAAAAAATTCTGGTGACATTAATATTATTAATATTATCTGGCGGCACACAAACGTGCAGTGCAGTGAGCTGGCTAAAATGATAAATAGCCTAATCTGTTTTTTCCCTGTTTCCTGTAGACCATAGCATTCGTTTTCAAAAAGAAATATGTGGTAAGCAAGTAAAATAATAGTCAAGTTTATTTATCATACAGGAGAGCAATTATATGTATAAAGATTGACCGGAAAAATAACAATAAAGATACTGTGTCTAGAAATATATCAATAAATGTTTACAATTTTAACCCCCCTTAACATAATTCCCGGCCCCCATACCGCCCTCCCCTGCTTACCATCCTGACCCACCCACCAGCCCCAGAACAATGAAAATTTATTGTAGACTGAGTGCACCAAGAAGCAGGGTTCCATTTCAGAGATTATATTAGTTAGTTAGTTAGTTAGTTAAAAAAAGTTTATTTTGGTCAGCTTCGAAAGAAAGAAACAATTTACAGGCAAAACATAGATTTAAAAGAAAAAAAAAGAAAATAGACCGAAAAGGTGTCGGCTGAAGCTTATGCTTACTGCGCCAATCCTTTTTACATTACATTTATTTTACACACAACGTTACATTTCTTTTATTTTACATACAACACCAAGACCCAAAGTAATCTTGCTTGCATAAAGAATGACTAAAAGAAAAAGAAGCTAAATTCATTCAGCTTTATATAATGTAATATTTTTCTTTTTAAATAATTTCCAAAAGCAACCAATGGATTTAGAAGTTTTCAGTTTTTCATCGAGACTTCCACAGCTTAACCCCCTGAACAGACAGACATCTCTGTTTGACATTGGTTCTGATCTGTGGTTTACTGAACATAAGTGTTACTCTGAGCTCATAAGGAGTTGATTTAATCTGGAACAGGTTATGGACACAGTCAGGAAGTTTATTGAATATTATTTTAAGCATTATTTTGGCTATTTTAAATTCAACTAAATCATCAAATTTTAGTAAGTTAGAATTTATAAATAGTTTGTTTGTTGGTTGATAATAATCTGTTTCGTTTCGTGTAGATCATTTTTGCAGAATAAAGCCTAAGATTGGGAAAGGGATAGAGAGAACATGGCAAAACAAGATTGCAAGATGGACAAATCATATAGAGTAATGTCGGATTTTGTCACAGACAGGATGTGTCGGGTTTTGTCACAAATTTTTTATTACAAGCGCTATAAATACAACATGTAAAAAACAGCATACTACATTTCTAATAAAGGAAACCAGTTTTGAAGTATTGAATTTACAGACATCAAACTGATTAGGCTCTTATTAATTTTTTTACATTATGTTTGAAAACCTATAGTGTAGCCTATATATGATTTTCTGCAATTGACTAAGTTTAATTGACTAAGTAGCCTACTAAGTCACCTTCATTCTTTGGACTGAAATGTTTTTTCTTCCCCACAACATCATTTACAACATAGTTATTTTTTCCTCTTGTTACTGATTTATCAAAATACAGTTCAAGAGAGTGACTGGAACAGTCGGAAACGATGCTATATTAAAACAAAAGAGGACAGAATAGTACATACACACAGAAAAAATTATGGGTTAAAAATAACCCAACTTGGGTTGTTTTATAACCCAACCGCTGAATCAATTGCACCAAACCAACAGTACCGGTAGTTATTTTGACCCAGCAAGATGGGTTGAAAATTTTTAACCAAACAGATGAGTTAGATGTTCTACCCAAATGCTGGGTCAAATTAAATACAATTCTGGGTTGATTCAAATACATATTTGATGTATAGTTTACATAAATGCTGGGTCAAATTAATTACAATTGTGGGTTGATTGAACTACATATTTGTTATATAGTGTAACCAAATGCTGGGTAAAATTAACCCATATGCCAGATTAATTCTAACGCAATACAGTACAATTTAAGAAAATACATTGCAATAGACTACTCATAGCTATAAAACTGTTACACTACAAACCTAGAACAGAATGCATTCTAGATGTATGCATATTTTATTCAGTAAAACACTTAAACAATACAAAAACAAAACAACATAATAGAATCTTTGAAAAAAATGTTATATTACATTAATATCAACAATATAGTGGAACTGGTGCAGTTCCTATCACTCAGATAGGAAAACATGAGAGCAAAACAACAATTACGAATGAAATGGCTGAACATTCAACAGGCCAACAGTCAACAGGTCTAAAGTGAACAAATTCAAGAAATTCAAATTCTTATTACAAAGCTGCTATTAAGAGCCATTAGCTCAACTTGCAAGCAAGTATTCTACTTGGACTAAACTTTATCATTTTACTCCCCTCCTGGCATTTCATATATTAGTCTGTATGAATTCCCACACATGTTCACACTGCTTTGGGTATTTAATGTCAAAGACAAAGAATGCCTTGAAGCAGACGTCCATGGCCTGAAGCAGTGCTTGTTCCAGGGCCTATCCAGCTATTATGACGAAGGCCTGAAATGCACTCTGTTCATTTCCCAGCATCAGGTTGTGGGGGTATGGTTTGCATGCCTTGGCCTCATGGAGGTACTCCACCATGTTTATTCCAGGCTAAAAAAGAAAGAATACAAGAGAGCAAGTGTAAGAGTGCGAGTAAGGACCAAATGTCTACTGACTACTACTACTATAATAGAATTAAAATATAGACAGTGTGAGGAGCATTTTCCTGGTCCTCACTAGAGAAATGATTGTTTTATGAATAAGTCTAGTTAGCTTTACAATTTGGAAAAGATTCAGTGCATCTCTAATTATAAAAATTCCAAACCTTTTTTGATTAAGTATTGATGGCATATAGCTCACATTACAGAAAACCATTTAAAAAAGGATTCAGACCTCAATTGACCTAAAAAGCCATACATCCTAATCATAAATCTATCATTACAATAAACATGTTCAGAAAATGTGTGCGGCCCACCTTTCTGACTATCCTATCTGGCCGATAGGCATCCGGGTTAGGTGGTCAGATAGGCAGGCCGCAAATGCTGTAGATCTAGAAGACTTCTTTAGAGTCTTAGATATTCCATTGCATTTTTAAAAAACACATGCTGCATAATCAATGATTTTTGCCCGCCACAATCACAAAAAACTCAGCGATTTTCTGGAGGGACTGGTTAATATTATTAGTTACACCGGTACTGCTGTGTTGACTCTGTTTTGAAAGCAACTCACAGCCTACATACTAGTTAACTGGTGAATCACATTGCTAGCTTGAAACTAGCTGGCAAATTAGCCTGGCGAACTCAATAAACATGACCATATGCCCATGGGCATTATGAACTTGTTTCATTATTTCACTAACATAATTCAGACCAAACGGATAAGCTATCCTAGCTTCCATGATAACAACTAAATGACTAACATTAGCTACGTTGTTAGCCAAACCAACCAACTAGCCTCGACAATATAAAGATACTACTTTAATAGGTAACGCATCACAGACAATGTGAATTAGACATGTAGTGTACACAAACCTTTTATTATTTCTTTTCCTCGCTGGATGGCCGGTCAAGTTCTCTGCTGTGACGAGTGCTCGGTGTGTGGACATGGACTCTGGTGATGATGTGATGACATTCGAAGCACAAACAACCCACGTGCTGGGTCAACCGATGTGTTGGATTGATGGATTTTGACTCAACGCATGATTTGCACAAAATAATCCAACTTCCATACACACTGCTCAAAAAAATAAAGGGAACACTAAGATAACACATCCTAGATCTGAATGAATGAACTAATCATATGAAATACTTTCATCTTTAAATAGTTGAATATGCTGACAACCAAATCACACAAGAATTATCAATGGAAATCAAATTTATTAACCCATGGAGGTCTGGATATGGAGTCACACTCAAAGTCAAAGTGGAAAACCGCACTACAGACTGATCTAACTTTGATGTAATGTCCTTAAAACAAGTCAAAATGAGGCTCAGTAGTGTGTGTAGCCTCTGCGTGCCAGTATGACCTCCCTACAATGGCTGGGCATGCTCCTGATGAGTTGGCAGATGGTGTCCTGAGGGATATCCTCCCAGACCTCGACTAAAGCATCCGCCAACTCCTGGACAGTCTGTGGTGCAACATGGCGTTGGTGGATGGAGCGAGACACAATGTCCCAGATGTGCTCAATCGCATTCAATTCTGGGGAACGGGCGGTCCATAGCATCAATGCCTTACACTCGCAGGAACTGCTGACACACTCTACCCAAAAGAGGTCTGGCATTGTCTTGTATTAGGAGGAACCCAGCACCAACCGCACCAGCGTATGGTCTCACAAGGTGTCTGAGGATCTCATCTCGGTACCTAATGGGAGTCAGGCTACCTCTGGCGAGCACATGGAGGGCTGTGCGGCCCTCCAAAGAAATGCCACCCCACACCCTTACTGACCCACCGCCAAACCTGTCACATGTGCTCATTGTGAACCTGCTTTCATCTGGAGTCTGTTTCTGACCGTTTGAGTGGACACATGCACATTTGTGGCCTGCTGGAGGTCATTTGCAGGGCTCTGGCAGTGCTCCTCCTGCTCCACATTGCACAAAGCCTGAGGTAGGGGTCCTGCTGCTGGGTTGTTGCCCTCCTATGCCCTCCTCCCCGTCTCCTGATGTATTGGCCTGTCTCCTGGTAGCGCCTCCATGCTCTGGAAACTACGCTGACAGACACAGCAACCCTTCTTGCCACAACTCGCATTGATGTGCCATCCTGGATGAGCTGCACTATCTGAGCCTTTTGTGTGGGTTGTAGACTCTGTCTCATGCTACCACTAGAGTGAAAGCACCGCCAGCATTCAAAAGTGACCATAACATCAGCCAGGAAGCCAAGGAACTGAGAAGTTGTCTGTCGTCACCACCTGCAGAACCACTCCTTTATTGGGGGTGTCTTGCTAATTGCCTATCATTTCCACCTGTTTTCTGTTCCATTTGCACAACAGCATGTGAAATTGATTGTCAATCAGTGTTGCTTGCTGAGTGGACAGTGTGAAGGGTGATTAACTTGGAGTTACATTGTAATGTTTTAGTGTTCCCTTTATTTTTTTTGAGCAGTGTAAATAACCCATAATGGGTTAAACATTTCATAACCCAGGGGTTGGGTAGATGAAATAACCCAACAGTTTTTAGGGTGTAGATATACTAAATAATTTATAAGGCTACTATGTATATATGGCCCTGTTTGTTTTTTTAAAGTAAGCGTAATAATTACACTTCAAATGTGTCTCCTGTTTAATGATAGATTAGTGACGACATGGTGTCAAATCCAGTGTTTTATTATTCATTTATATATTTATAACAACTGCCTCCATTAGAGAGCAAGAAGTTGGATACAGTTGGAAGCTATATTTTCCTATTTCCTTTTCCATGCAAAATAACAATGTTAAAACATATAGCTTGTAGAATGAGCCCCTTTTCAGCACACACAACGGTAACCAAAAACACATTATCAAGTCCTGGACTTGTGTTATTCCCACTGTTATATAATTGTGTGTACATAGCTCGCTCTGGCACCCCTTGCTTTTGTCAGTCATTGTATGTTTCAAGGTCTGTTTCATTTCTGGATCTAGCTTCACAAGTTTTGGTGTTATTTTTTGTGTGCTTCTGTGGTGCCATTCGTTGTTTGCAACATAAATTAAAACCCTCCACTGGGTTCTCCACCTTAGCATTTCAATCAAGTTAATTAATGAGTGTTAATATAGTGTCGGTGCATTAGTCCTGCCAATTCACCCCTCGTAGCACATAGAAGAAATGTCAATTTCATGGATAAAAAAGACGATTACATTGTCTATCGATGGTTTTTGAACATGTCCATTCAACTATGTGTAAAGTCAGACATTGCACAGCCCTATTTGGTAACCACTGGCCTAAAACATGGCAGAAAATGTCAAAACACTAAGAACAAACACAGAGAAATAACAGGTAACTTGCTGGTACTGACATCAAACATTCTTGTCTACCTCATCATTAATTGCACTCACCTGGTGTCCCAGTTCGTCATAGGTTTCAGTTTTCCAATAAAAAATGGATGGAGTGGAACTGGCTTCAAGGTCCAGATTTGGTGATAAGGGGACTAAGGGGAACCTAGTGTTTTTAACAAGACAACTGAGGAGGGAATTAAGCCAATGTCCAGGAGAAATGGGAAATATGGCATGGAGGGGGAACTGTGACAGTTCAACTTTTTATGCTTTAATACGTTTCTGAAATTTCACTTCTAGCTGGCAGAGGCTGCTTTAACCAATGGATTCTTTAACTGTGTATTTCATTACTTATCTTCATCAAGGGTGCAAATAGATTACACGTACAGTCATGGCAGCTGACAGGGGGGGGGACAACCGGGTATGTTGTCCCGGGCCCAGTCCTGAGGGGGGCCCCAAATTTTGTTTTAGCACAGTAATTTTTTTAGCGGGGACCCAAAATGTGGAGTTTGTCTCGGGCCCACAGATTCCTGTCAGCAGCCCTGCGTACAGTAATTGTACATTGTTCAATGCTGACTTGGTGTTCGTATTGTCAACTATTCGGCAAGTATTTTAATTCCATTAAAAACTACATAAACTATTTTTTTGGCAATGTGTTACCATGGATGAATGTTTTGTGAGTGGGTGTGTGAAACATTTGACCTTGCCCTGTAGCTGAGAAGTTGGCTACAGTAGATGGTACTGTACCTACCAGCCCTAAATCACATGAAATACGTTCTGGGGGAACTATTTTGTAAAACCGAAATATGTGAAATGTGAACGTATGAGAGGGTCAATTACGTTTGTAGGGAACTAAATTGAACACTCAAAAAATGTCAAATATGAAGATCATGACATAGCATGTAAATAGCTTAGTTTTTGCTAGGGTAGAGGTCGGGGATGGTGGATGGGCGTATAAATCTGTGACTTGCATGCCAGTGTTCGCGAGTTCAAATCCAGAACGGCACTTTGTGTGTGTTTTGTTCTACAATGCTTGCGTCATGCAGACAGACGATTATCGGTTTTTGTAATGTTAACCCTAACCTTAATTCTAACCTTAACCTCAGTAACGTCATATCTAACCTTAACCGTTAGTAACCTCATGCCTAACCTTAACCGTTAGTATCCTCCTACCTAACCTTAACTGTGAATGTTGCAATATAATTTCGAACCGTATGGAATGTGTGGAATGTTCTCGCATAAATCCGCTAAACGAAATGTACCGGAGCAACGTAATTGAAGTACAAATATAGCCTAATAATGAAACGTGCAGTTCAAACGTAAAAAAACATAAATATGTTGGCATATAACGTGATTCAGGTTTTTAAAATAGTTCCCTGAGAACTTAATTTGGGAGAAATTCTGAGGTGTACGGTTGGTACCTACATGCATATTTCTAACCGTCTTTTTTATGTAGAAGTGACCTATTTGAATTTGTTAATTATTATTCTGTAGTTTCTTTTGGATCCCTTACAATGAACAGTTCTGTGTTACAGATGTTTGTTTAATAGTTCAATTCCTTGAAGTGAGTCGCGCATAGTACTTCATCTGATAAATATCAGCTGAAATGACCAGGGCTGTGTAATAAAATATTACCTATGGCAGTGATAAAAATCCTTGTCTTGCCTTTTCAAATCAAACCTCCCTTTCTGGGAACATAAATCAGAGTTGTGGTCTGTTCTCAACATTAGAATTTCTCCTTCTTATCCAGCACCTGAGAAATAATGGATGTTGTTACTCTGCACCTCTCTCTAAGGTTTTGATTATGTTTCAATATTGAACACTGTTCAGAACTTCTTAAAGGCTTGCTATTTTTACCGGATGTGAGATTAGTCACATCGAGTTAGCTGTCGTTAGAAATAATTGTAATGTCTTTAGATGGTGTTTCAGCCCATTCAGCAGGTAAGTAGCCTAATGTTCCAATGTTGGAGGTATGTTTTATTGAGAGTCCAGACTTTTTCAATGTTCTGAAATAAGTCAATGGAATGGTTAGCATCAGGGGCCACTTACCGGAAATTACAGTTTCAAAAGTGTTGTATAATCAAGGTTTAAAAGTTGCTTTCGCCTCTTCTAAGGGAGAACTTTTATTTAAATATGTGACTTATAATTAAACAAAAAGTATAAAGATAAGGTATTTTATGTTTTACGTACAGTAACATGTCTTTATCTGCCCGGATTACAAGTGCATGGTTGCGTAAGCAGAGTGCGGGTGCCAACATGGCCAGCCTGCAGAACTGACCTGTCTCTGATTGAGAATGTGTGGTGCATTATGAAGCGCAAAATAAGGCACTGAAGGCCCTGTACAGTTGGGCAGCTGAAAACATGCATAATGAATGAATGGGGGGAAATTCTGCTTGCTATACTGAACCAACTGGTGTCATTAGTGCCCAAAAGCTTACTAAGTGTTGTTAAAAGAAAAGGTGATGTTACACAGTGGTAAAATGTTGACTGTCCCTACATTTTCGGACTGTGTTTTAGTCATCAAATTTGACATTGTGTATATTGTCAATATATTACAGTACATTCACAAAGTAAAACAATATCAAAATTAATGTGTTTTCAATATTGTACAGGATGAATTGAATATTATAATTACATATTGTAATAAAATCACACACACACACACACACTGCCAGATCTGGTGTGTCCAAGCAGAGGAATAATTATAAAGCTGATATAGGATCTTTACCTCTATCCCACACAACTGGCTGCCATGTCACTGCTTATATAAATTCAGCATGTGCACATTCAATCCACACACACACTCGCACACACAGGCTAATGCAAAAATGCCTGCCCCAAATGAGTTCTGTTGTTTTGAACTAAGTGTATTCTTTGGAAGATTTTACTGCAGAAAACTATCTATGGGATAGAACTAAAACCGGCAATGCAGTTTAGAGCTGCTAGAAAATGTTTGAAATTATTCACAGTTCAACATCAACAAACTGAGAATTATTGCAAAGTAGCATATTAATGACCCAGTTTATGTACAATTTAAAATGCCTGTGGCCTCACCTGCATTCGTACAAATGCTGTTTCCTGTAGACCTTGTCAGTTTTAATATTAAACTAGGACATCATTGACTAGAAATGATATACAGTAGGCTGCCATGGCAAAATATTTACATAATATTTCACCTGTTTGCATATTGAATAGTATTCCTGATTTCAAACACTTGAAGAGGATTGTGATGGTTTGGAACATGTGAAATGGCAGGTCTTAGCTATTTGAAATTGTCATAATGACATGTCAAAATTTCCAGTGGTTAATCAGCCATTGAGATTTCAAAGTGCAATCAGCATCTCCATTTCAGAGAGCTAGCAAGATGCTCCAGTCCATTCTTTAGACCCTGGCTGGCACAGTGTTGACTGGCAGATCAAAATTGATGAAAAGTTATATTGCAATTGCATTTGAGTCTTTTCTTCTGGCCATAATATGCCTTTTATAAGTCATAGTTCATGATGTCTTCTTTTATAATTTATTCCTATCCACACTGAAATCCGTATAGTTACATTTGAAATAAGAGGTTTACAAGGTAAACAAACTCCTTATTTGTATTATATGGAGTAAAGATGCATAAAAATACAATACTTCTTTTTAACCTCCTAGAAACACATGGAAAGGGGTGTATTGCTTACAAAACAGAAACATACATTAGCTACTGTACATTACAATTTGATCAGGTAGTTTTTCACAAGTATACAGGGAGGCTAGTGTCATAGGAACCAGTGCTTTCATCCTATGGTAATCAAATCACACCTGAAAGAGAAGACGCTGATTGTACTCTCACAACATTTTGTATTCCATTGGTAGTTTTGTTATCTGTCTGGGCAATAAGCCTTTGTTCTGCCCTACACACAGATGCAAATAAACACACTCAAACACACACATCCCCTCATATAGAATCGTGTTCCAGCATTCTAATTACACACTCCGTCTAGGAGCTTCAGAGGCTCATTCACCTCCATGTAATTAAAATCAGTGGATGAGTCTCCCTGAATTAGTCCAAGAAACACTGCCAAAACAGGCTCTCCCTGACAAAGCTTTTGACAACTGTGGAGCAGGCGAAATGAATCCTTTCCTGTCATACCTTTTGTTCTTATAAACGCTGTATCTATCTCTCAGCTTTCTTTTGTCAGGTTGAAATGACTTAATCTTGACATTCTCATGGTGAATTACATTGTGTTAGGGAGGCAGTATGGTTTGATTTTTACCACCGGAGAGGGATTTTTAGACAACAGTAGATTCCGTTTGTACAGTATAAATGGAGACAATGGATATTTCGGATTGGATCAATGATCAGACAAACCTATTGGGTTTTAATGTAATGCATTGTTGTTGTGTTTGTTAGTTTCCTTTGGATTCAAAAAATAAATTGGCTTTAATTATTGACTATGGCTTCATTTGTCTCTTGATTAATTTATGCAGAGGGAAGAAAACACTTAATAGATACAGCACATCAATCCCTTAAGTGTCCTGTAATACATTAAAGCATTAAGTTGTGCCTCTATCCGTTCACCGTCCCTCGCTCCATGTTTGCCTGTGTAAAATAGACGTGAGCCTCTTTTAAGTTCCCCTAAGGTCCATCAGTAGGTACAGAACAGATAAGGACCCAGGCAGGAATCCACTCTAGTCAATTACCTGGAGTGCCAAGTTCAGGCTCTGTGTTCCTTTTATGAAGTACGTCAGCTGAGTAAACAAATTAATCCTGGATACACAATCCCCCACCACGATGATACGGGCTAAGATAAACATACATCACACAGATTAACATCAGCTAGCTATCTCAGACAGGAACGAGAATCCCTTCCTTCTTTAAGATGGAGTCCCTACTAGACAGTGACCTAAAATGTAGGGGTCCAAAGTGTACTGCAGTTTCTGTAAAGAGTTTTTCAGTCCAATTCAATTGCATTTTTTTCAATAAGTAAATAATAACTGCATGATCCATTTCGATGCACTATATTATTACAGTCCTAAGCTGTTGCATTCATCAGGACTTTATGGTTGAGTTTAAATGCCAGTGTGTTTGTGTGTGTCTGACAATGGAGCTTTTGACATTTTCTTTTAAGAAGGACTTCTATACACCATTTGGTCCTGTCTATTCTATTTGGATACCATGTATTATATTACGATAATAAAGTGGATAGAAGCCAAAAGGTCTGTGAGCTAAGCTCATCAGTAGGATAGACAGTAGTGAATGGCAACACAGAGGATGTGACATATTTAATGGCTGACATCTCTGAATCACAGTAAAACACAGAATAGGATTATGTGTAGAAGTTTACGACGACTATGGATTTTTGCTAACAGTGTCCTCTCTCTTTTTTAGATAATACAGTAGTGGATGCACTACTCAAAGATGTGCAGGTGTTTATTGTTGTTTTTGAATCACTGTATCTTTTAAGAGGGAGAAAACAACACGGTATATTTTCAAGAAAAGAAACAGACACAGAAACTAGACAGAGAGTGAGAGCGAGACAGTTGAAGACTGTCGAGGACCAATTTTCAAAGGGTTTTTGAATGTCTGTTTCTTTTTAAATCTTGATCTTGTCTTGTGTGTGCATGTGTGAGTATGCATGATTTGCAGAGTTTCAAGTCCCTGCAGGGATGGATAAACTAGACTTTGGTCAATCAATATTTTGTAAGCAGTAGCCGTATGCTTCCAGAGCATAAGAAAATAAGATGGTTACTGTAATGCAGCTTTATTCACTCAGCCTACACAAGTACAATGCACCAACCATTTTTCTTCTGCTTTTTGTTGTGTAATCAAAAAGTATAGATTTACATTCAAATAATTTACTGTCAACAATAATATACAGCAGTGGATCCGGAAAGTTTTGACAGCGCTTTACTTTTTCCACATTTTATTATGTTACACCCTTATTCTGAAATTGATTCAATTTATTTTTTCCTTCAAAATTCTACTAACAATACCCCATAATGACAATGTGAAAGAAGTGTGTTTGAAATCTTAGCAATTTATTAATGATAAAAAACAAAAAAGCACATGTACATAAGTATTCATAGCCTCTGCTCAATATTTTGTTGAAGCACCTTTGTCAGCAATTACAGCCTCAAGTCTTTTGAGTATGATGCTACAATCTTGGCACACTGTTTTTCCGGGAGTTTCTCCCATTTTCCTTTGCATGACCTCTCAAGCTCCATTAGGTTGGTTGGGGAGAGTCAGTGCACAGACATTTTCAGATCTCTCCAGAGATGTTCAATCAGGTTCAAGTCTGGGCTCTGGCTGGACCACTCAAGGACATTCACAAAGTTGCCCTGTAGCCACTCCTTTGTTATCTTTGCTGTGTGCTTAGGGTCGTTGTCCTGATGGAAGATGAACCTTCGCCCCAATCTGAATTCCACAGCGCTCTGGAGCAGGTTTTAAGCAAGGATGTCTCTATATTGCTGCATGAATCTTTCTCTCAATCCTGACTAGTCTCCCAGTTCCTGCCACTGAAAAACATCCCTACAGCAGGATGCTGCCACCACCATGCTTCACTATATTGGCCAGGTGATGTGGAGTGTCTGGTTTCCTGCAGACATGATGCTTGGCATTCAGGCCATAGGCTTCAATCTTGGTTTTATCAGACCAGAGAATTTTGTTTCTCATGGTCTGAGAGTCCTTCAGGTGGCTTTTGGCAAACTCCAGATGGGCTCTCTCATGCCTTTTACTGAGGAGTGGCTTCCGCTTGGCCACTCTAACATACAAGCCTGATTGGTGGAGTGCTGCAGAGATGTTTTTTTCTTCTGGAATGTTCTCCTCTCTCTACAGAGAAATGTTGGAGCTCTGTCAGAGTGACCATTGGGATCTTGGTCACCTCCCTGACTAAGGCCCTTCTCCCCTGATCGCTCCCCTGATCGCTCGTCCTGGTGGTTCCAAACTTCTTCCATGTAAGGATGATTGAGGCCACTTTGCTCATTGGGACCTTCAATGTTGCAGATATTTTTCTGTACCCTTCCCCCAATCTGTGCCTCGATACAATCCTGTCTCAGAGGTCTACAGAGAATTCCTTGGACTTCATGGCCAATCAACTAAATTTACCAAAGCTCAATTTTGAGTGTCATGGCAAAGGCTGAGAATACTTATGTACCGGTACATGTGCTTTTTTGGTTTTCTATTTTTAATAAATTTGCTAAGATTTCAAACACATTTCTTTCACATTGTCATTATGGGTATTGATTAGAGAATTTTGAGAGAAATAATGAATTTTATCCATTTCAGAATAAGGGTGCAACATAACAAAATGTTGCAAAAGTGAAACTCTGTGAATGCTTTCTGGATGCACTCTAGATGATCAGCTTTATTTAGAGTGTAATTGTGTATATACTGGTTCAACCATTAAACATTTAGTTTATTTCAACTTTATTCAATGAAGTAAGCCAATTGAGAATTCAATATAATTTGAAATGGGGACCTAGCATATTGACACATGTTTATATAGCCCGCATAACTTTCCCCATGCCCCATTTTATTCTTTGCCTGCACTAACTGCTTGTTCCTAGAAAATAGGTTTGACTGCTTGATGTCAGTGATGTATGACCTAACCAGACTGGTAATTTTCTGGCAGGCTTGCACTGAAATTTGTTATGAAACCTTGCTGCCTTAAGTCTAAAACAAGCCTGAAACAATTAAAATCAGATCAAATTTGATAGATGTAAATCTATAGATTGACTTTGTCACACAAACCTTACACTTGGGCCCTCAAAAGGCTCTCACTGAGAGTTGGTATTGCATTAAGATTGTGCTTACAGTCTTGCTGTCAGATTTCTAATCCTCATAATGGCATCCATGACTTTCATTGACACCTCTTTTTGTCCTCATATTGACTGACAAATAAAGACTTGAAATTGACAGTTGTTGCAGTATGTCGGCACAAAAAGTATAAAACACACTTACTGTAAATAGCTTCAAGCACCCAATCCAAAACCATTTGTTGCTCTGAAATAGGTGGACTAAAGTGACCTCCACTAATATTGGCACCATTGGTAAAAAACAGCAGAATGGGCTGTCAAAAAAAACATTTTACTGTCTATCCTCTTGAGTGTTCATTCAAAATGTTTAAAATAATCAAACCTTTAATTGACATAAAAGGATAAAACATTTTTTTTATAATTATTGTCCATTTCTCATGCTTCTAACACATCAACGTTGAGGACAAAATGGAAGAAGCAGGACAATTGGGCAAGCATAAGGATTTGAGTGACTTTGACAAAGGCCAAATTGTGATGGCTAGACGACTGGGATACAGCAATGGTCAGTACCTGTCAAAAGTGGTCCAAGGAAGGAAAAGTGGTAAACCGGCCAAGGCTCATTCATATACGTGGGGAGCAAAGGATGACCCGTGAGGTGATATCCAACAGACAAGCTACTGTAGCTCAAATTGCTGAAAAAGTTCATGCTGATTCTGATAGAAAGGTGTCAAAACACACAGTGCATCGCAGTTTGTTACCTTAAGGGCTGATGTTTTGGTGGCGAAAGGCTACACAATAGTAGGCTGGTGGTCATAATGTTATGGCTGATCAGTGTACGTCTGTGTGTGATGTGTGCACATACATTATTCTACCAGAGAGTGCATCCAAAAGAAGGTCTGGATTTCCAATACATGGGTGCACAAACAGCCCAGTTTCAATTGAGCGAGAGTAAGGCATTTGCTGTGAGTTATTAATGTGGTGATGCACTGGTGAGCTTCTCATTGAGTCTGGATTAATATCCACACAGATAAGTAATGACATAGGCTGCCTGGAATGGTTGAATAGGAGGCTTATTTATGTTTACTGCTTATTTGTATTTTTTCATTTATTTACTCTTTTGTATATGCTTTTTTAATTAATACCTGTCATTTTGGTATGATTAAGTGTCTTTGAAATGTCAGTATGTTATTTTGAAATCGTAGGTTACAGAGCTAAACAATCATCAAACATCAAAGCTTGTACTCGCTAAATACAGAATAACAAATACATATTTTCAGTGACAGTGTGGAAATAAGGGATTTTTCAATTAATTTAGAGTTGACTCTAGCAACGTTTTCTGAGGTTACTAACTAGCATCCAAAAAGATTTGGATCTTATAATTTCTTAAGTATATACTTTTCCATGGTACCTTGTAAAGTACCTACAATGCAACCAGTCTAAAAACATGACTGAAAACTGCAGTTCAAACAGGAAACGCCACATTGGTTTGACCACTGAACGAATGTCTTGTCATTAGGTTTTGTGTTTTAAGGTAACACTGCCATAGCATGTATAAATAATAAGTATAGGCAATGAGCAATTTATAAAGTTCCAAACCCCTGCAGAAGTAAACACAGGAGCAAACAGGTGGAGGCAGCAGTGCAGTGGTGGAAGTAGCTACCTGCTAGCGTGACCGACATGCAATAGACTGATTGAGTACACCTGATGACATAAATAGGCCACAGTATTAATGAGGAAATCCCTGTGACTGTGGTAGGTGGGCTCCTGACCTCTGCTAATGTTTTATTTAGCATGCACACTGGGGTTTCCTCACTGAACTGCTTTGCTTATTCATTTTAAATATTCTTAACATTGATTTAGCAGTCCATAAGAATAGTGTTAGGCAGGCACTTGAAGTATTCCTGTTGTCAAACGTAATAAAAAATAACCACCCATAAAAGAATGAAACGAGCAACAATGCGGTCTTGAGTTGGCCATAGCAAAATATAACATTATAAATCAGTCATGTCTTAGTGTTGTTTTCCTGTGATTTTAGGGGAGAAAATAGTTTGGCTCCATCTGCTTAACTAGCTTTTTCTAACCAGCATTTCCAGCTAAGGAGTGGGTGTCTGGCTTGTAATGCTGCAGCATGTTAAAGCTCATTTATAAGTATCAATAAATAACTGGAGATAAGACTATTTGACATGTTATGTCTGATGTGCATCTTCATTGATCCAAACAGCCTTTCAATTTTGTTTTGTCATAATGTTCTCTGTGGATTTGATTTATTCTGCTGTGGATTTGATGTTCCTCACTGTTCTTCCCTACAGTACATGTTCCCCACGTTTGTTTTTTATGGTTTGGGTATCTTTTAATGTGCTTGATAGTTGTTCCCTGCATGTGTTCTTTATGATTTGGGGTTCTTTTTGGAGTTCTCATTGTTGAATTCCACATGTGTTCTCCACAGATCTTCAGGAGGTGTTGGCTGGTGTTTAAAAAGGCGTCAAGTAAGGGCCCTAGGCGGTTAGAAAAATACCCAGATGAGAAGGCAGCTTACTTCAGAAGCTTTCACAAGGTAAATGTGACTATATACTGTCTTTTACTCTGAAATATCCATCAATCCATCAAAACAAAGATTTTGAAAATATATATATTTTTAAAGATTTGAACACACTTCCTCTCAGTTTACAGTACATTTTATGGATTACAATTTAATATGTTGTGTGGATAAGACTGAAACACACAGTAGGCAGATACAGAGAGAGACACAGAGAGAGACACAGAGAGAGACACAGAGAGAGACACAGAGAGAGACACAGAAAGACAGAGACACAGAAAGACAGAGACACAGAAAGACAGAGACACAGAAAGACAGAGACACAGAAAGACAGAGACACAGAAAGACAGAGACACAGAGACACAGAAAGACAGAGACACAGAGACACAGAGACACAGAGACACAGAGACACAGAGACACAGAGACACAGAGACACAGAGACACAGAGACACAGAGACACAGAGACACAGAGACACAGAGAGACAGAGAGACAGAGACACAGAGACACAGAGACACAGAGAGACAGAGAGACAGAGAGACAGAGAGACAGAGAGACAGAGAGACAGAGAGACAGAGAGACAGAGACACAGAGACACAGAGACACAGAGACACAGAGACACAGAGACACAGAGACACAGAGACACAGAGACACAGAGAGACAGAGAGACAGAGAGACAGAGAGACAGAGAGACAGAGAGACAGAGAGACAGAGATCCAAATCCCATCACAATTTAGGAACAATGTTTATGTTTACCCAATAACAAGCACAACTGTATTTTACCACCAACAATATCACCAAGCACTTTTATTATATTATTATGCATTGAAAATATATTGTGTTACATACACAATCTGACAAAAAGAAAAATCTTATCTTTTGTCTTCCACTAGTTACACATGTGGTAAAGATATTGCTTTTAAGAATCCATTAAGGCACATTTTTTTGCTGCTTAAATCTCTTTCCCCCAGGGCATTTCCCACACTTTGAGGAGGATAATCTGGAATAAAACATCTCTCTCCTTACTTCTTAAGCCCTTAAAACCTACCCCAATTAGGGCTCATTATCAGTGGTGAGGCAGAAGATGTTGAGTGTGTTACAAGGCTTTGCTGTGGTAATGCGAGCAGACGAGATGGAACCTCAGATGAGGACTGGTTTGAGGACTGAGAATGTTTGATGTGAATTGTGCTGTTTAATGTGTGCTTGTACTGGAGGCCTATGCTGATGTGAGGTCACTGCAGTTGTCACATGTAGGGTGCACTTGTAGTCAGAAGGTTGCCAGTTCGATTCCCGACTGAGCCAAAATGTTGTTGTGTCCTTGGGCAAGACACTTTACCCTAATTGCTCCCAGGTCGTTGCTGTAAATAAAAAATTGTTCTTAGTCAACTTACCTGGTTAAATAAAGGTTAAATAAAAAATTAAATTAAATGTAATGGATGCTTTCGAGGACATCTTTTTCGTCTTTGTGTGGATTTGTTTGCATGTATTTTCAAGATACAGTTTATACTAAGTAACCGAATGAGCCATGCTTAGAGGATAAAGATGCCAAGCAATTTAGTGACTACAACATTTTTACACAGGAAATATCAAAACGTATGGAATAGTACACTTATCTGTTTTGAGTACAACATATTTCTGTACTATATCATATCATCAGCATATACAGTAGTGTGACATAGTATCATTTCTACCAGGATTTTTCTTTAGATAATTGCATGTTATAATGTAGTGTTTGACATTACTGACAGATAGCAGCCACCTCATTTAACAAATAACACTGACAAATTATTTTTTGCAATATTCTATCTAACAAAGTTGAATGGAAATTCAACGGTCATGTGTGGAATAAAGAATCAAATCCCTGTAGCTTCCAGTAGCCCCACTCAGCATTTGTAAGATATTCCATTTCAGAACACTTAATTTAAAAATAGATAACTAATTGTTTATTTTGTTTTAATTAGATAGCATTTTTAATTATCGTCCATTTCAAGATTTATTTCTGGTTCAGCTTTAGCTTTGTGACAAACAGTAACGTGGTGCTTGTAATGCCAAATTCACACCAGGCACGGCAAAAAATCACCGTATGGCACCGTCATGCGGACACACTTGTACATTGCAATCAACATCGTGATAAATCTTCCTCATCTTCAAGATGGTGGAAAACGTTGCATAACACTGTCCTCCTCCAGCAAGGTGACTGGCGCTTTTTCAGTTTAGTATTCATTAACAATACGAAAACTATCTACTAAGCTGTCAAAGCTTTTCTTGCAATCCCATGAACCCATCGGTGAAAGCGACATATTAGCTCTTTCACGGTGGTCCATAAACTTCCGGTGCCGTACGGCAAAGCACCGCACAAGCTGGATAATTTCAACTCTTGCAACACACCCACCGCACCGCATCCACATTTTGCCAGATCCGGTAGATTTGCCGCAGCAGTGTACATTGCTTCCTATTGAAATGAATGGACTTCCGCCGGAACGCAACCAGGTTGCCGTTCCTGGTGTGAATCCAGCATATGAGACGAATCAGACGCAGGATTTCTCACATTCCTCCGTTTAATTAGGACATGGAGGAAACAAAATACAAGTGCCAACCAGCAACCACGTCAATGGGTAACAGTAAAACCCAAATTAAATCTGCCACCACTGTCACGTCCAGCCAGTGTGGCTGGCGTAGACATGGACTGAGACATGGTTTCCTTTCTGTAATATTGGTTATTTAATAAATATGGTGCCTTTACGTTTGTTTAAATTGTTATGTCCCTTTAAGTTCATGTGACACCTTTCTCTAGTGTGGCCATTACCAGGATAGGGTTTAGCTAGGGTAGGCTGGTATCTTGTAGATCTGATTATCAAATACGTACAGCCGTGTTGAATTAATTTAGGGAGTAGTGCAATATAATCCATGGCCAAACTAGAGGAAGGTGTCGGGCATTGATTTATCGATTTCTGTTACGTGTAGTATGATATCCTGTACTTGATGTCTCGCCACAAATATTGAGTTGTAAGCATACATATTTATGAGTTTAGGGGTATTGCCAGGTCAAGCACTGGCAATATGCATACATACATACATACATACATACATACATACATACATACATACATACATACATACATACATACATACATACATACATACATACATACATACATACACAGTGCTCGAAGTGGGGCGGTACTCACCGGTATGCAGTACCGGCACCTCTACGTTTTACTCTTAAGGGTACCTGCACTTTTTTTTTTTCGCAACCACTGACAGAGAAAGCGTCAGTGTCAGAGAGATTGATAATGATCCGAACGTTACATAAACTACACCACCCAGAGGGCACTACGTGACTTACTTTAGATCTCTTGACGAATCACGTAAAGGCAAGCAGTCAGCCCACCCTATCAGAACTTCGCTTCTCCACGGACGCTAGTTAGAAAATGCTGTCGCCTGACCGTAACATATTTTTCACTGCTGAAAACCTAGAAACTAAAAATAAATGTATTTTTAAGTCGTTATGCTAGTCTGGCTTTAGAAAGGTACTAAAAGAACGCGTGTGCCAGACAAGGCCGTAACCAGGATTTAACAAATACCGAGGTCAAAAATACCCCCCCTCCAAAAAAAAGACATTTTATAAGACAACATATTTATTTTCAATAACAACGTTTTTGTTAATTCAACAATAGGTTACAGGGCTCTCAAGTTTTGAAGACAGGCAAGAGTGACATCCCCCCGTCAGGGGGTCAAGGGGGGGGGGTCGGTTAGATGGGTCGTGGGAATGGGGGTGTTTCATTAATAATAATTATTA
>JACXGM010006217.1:0-33269 GCA_016801145.1 Umbra pygmaea
AAGTCTAGAAGGCCGTACAAGTCATGATTCCAAACATGTATCAGAGTAATTTCAGGTATTGCACATCTTTAGCAGACCACTCAAAAATCTACTAGAATGCAGGAAATCACATTACTTAACCCCAAATTTCCTGGGGATGGACCTTCAGCTATGTCTGCTTCACAGAATGTAACTAATATTGTCCATCTCCAATAGGCTGTCCCTATCAACGGCTTTGGGCCTCCCCACAAACCACCAGAATGCAGGGTACAACATGGGTACAACATCAAATTAATTACAATTCTCTGATATCTGAGCCAACAACCTGCGTGCGTGGCATAATTTTGGTCACCCCTGACAAAATCTCACTCCAAGGTTTTTTGAAAAGTTGGCAGCTCTGGTATTTACACCACACTATCACCGATAACTACATTGAAGCTATTGATGCTATCTCCACTCCAGAAAAGCCGGGGGCTGGATGAACAAACTTGGCCAGTTAGATAAGCATCCATTGCTCTAACTCATCTTTTGTACGTTATTTGCAAACAATTGCACCAAAAAGTATACAATGAGATGTACACAGTCTCAAAAGACATCTCCCCATTCACTATAGAAAACCCTCGTAAATTAATTTGACCTTGACTTTTTTTTAAATACCACTAATGTAAAATAAAGACTAACGTTTGCGTAGTGGCCAGGGCCCTTATTAGAGTGACTGCTAATGCATTTAGCATGTGTACCTAATACAGTGGTCACAAATAAAAAGTCTAGACTTAAAAAAAAAACATTGACAAATTTGAACATTTTATTTCTCTATTCTTTAACAATACTATGATAAGCCAAATGTTTATTTCAATTAACAATCAATCAATCAAATTTATTTATAAAGCCCTTTTTACAACAGCAGTTGTCACAAAGTGCTTTGACAGACACCCGGCCCAAGACCCCCAAAAGCAAGCAACACAAGTGATGCACAGTGGCTAGGAAAAACTCCCTAGTTGGAGGGACCTAGGAAGAAACCTAGAGAGAGGCCAGACTCAAGGGGGTGGCCAGTCCTCTTCTGGCTGTACCGGGTGGGGGATCTGAAGGTACACAGCCCATTGTAATAAGGTCAAACAGTGTTCAATTATTGTCCAGCAATTAACACTGCCTGGTGGCTCAGACATGTTCTTATACTTTTCTACACTGGAATAATTATTTCCTGGCAACTGCGTCTGAAGCTGAGCCTCTAACTTAGCCATCTTAGCAAGAAGGAGACTATAGCCGCTACAATATGACATGATACTTAGCTTCGGCTGGAAAGTTTCCATACATCAATTATTTTGGAAGTAATCTGAGAAAACATCACCTAGTTAGATGGCTGTACAGCAAAACTTTGTAAACTGCAATTAACTTTTTTAACTAAATTGATGATAACTTAATTTGATTAACATAGTTCTTCATTCACTGTTGAAAAACTTTGTAATGATTAGCATGCTATTGCTGTTGATCTCCAAGCAATGGTCAGACCAACAGAGCACAAGTGGCCCCAGGGTCGGCGCTATGGTGGGGCATTCGAGGGCCGTGCCCCCCCCAGCGGTTATTGATGCCCCTCCTACCACAGGCCACGGCGTGGCAAAAAAAAACTTTTAGTTATTATTTTAATATTAAATGTGCAAACTGTAACTTAAATAAAATATACTTAACGGGGAGAGCGCATTATTTTAGTTGTGCATGCATAGCAGGTTACTATGCTCATTGGTCACTGAGTAAACTTGTTACTGTACATTTAATTTCTAAGGTTGAGCTGCAGCCTACAGAATCGATTTCAAGTTGTTGGTTGGAATCGAAAAGGATAGAACTAACAGTGTGTCCGTCATCATAGGTAGTTAGTTATAAGTACTGAGATTCATTAATTCCTCCTCAACTTGCTATCTGAATGGAATGTGTTTAAGTCAGTTCCGTCTATCATGTGTTTAATGTAAATGCTTGGAAAATTTATGATTGAAGACTCACCAATTCCATTCTATAAAGGCAAAGTAGGAGACTAGTCTTTATATTATTGTCTATGTTCCAAATCACATTGATTGTAGCCTATGTTAATAAGCCCTCTCACCAATCTGAGTTTAAATATGGTCAGTAGAAGGAACCGATAACCGCAAACTCCTATTGCCTCGTCTTTGTTTCTTCCATGATTTCCTTTTAAATGTTTCCTTTATTAAATAGGAGATACAAAATGACAAGCCAACTGGAATCTGCAACTCTCTTTGTCTCTCTCCTGCCCGCGGTGCGTTCTCTAAATTAAGTGGAGTAAAGTTAGATCTGCTACATGGTGGCATGATATGGAAATTAACATAAAAAACTAAATTCTCTAATGAAATAACAATTAATAATAATAAAGGAAAACATATTTAGTTTTTGATCAACATTTCTGCTGTGCTGGACAAAGTATGTGAGCGGTGCAGAGTGGGAGCAAAGCGAGGAGCGGACGCAGTTATACCGGAGCGCGGAGCGATGTTTGAGCGGCCCAGAATGCCCATATAGTGGCCACGACTAAAGACTCTTTATGGAATTTAAAAAGATATAGGCCTATCTCTCGCAAGCACGATAGGGAATACTGCGTGCACATGCGAACAGAAAGAAACAATGTATATCTACTGGTTAGACCGAGTTATAAAACAAGCAATTAAATTATTTTGTTTATTCTTTTTGTATTACATTAGGCTAAAGCCTATTTTCGTTAAATGCCCCCATTATATATCTTCACAATGTATATAGAAAACACATGGAGCCTACAGTATATTTGTAAAATGAGATTGCAATGTTTTCTGTAACTGCTTTTTTTTTCATGTAGGCCTACAGGGTCACACTGTCATGTTAAATTAAACAATGTTATAACAATTCAACTCGATTTAGTTTCAATATTTCAGTGATCGACATACATGGTCACACAATGGATGGGCTTTGTTAATATTTAATATAACTGAAAAAATTATTGGAGTTAATTTGGAGTGTCGTTATTTTTCATGTCAGCGATGTGTGGGTTTTAGCGGAGCGGTTGAAAAAGGTGGAGTGTGAACAACTGTGCAGTGAGCGAGGAGTGGGATTTCCAAATGCTCAACTCGGCTCAAATATTCTGGTGTTGGACTATGTCGCCACTGCATTAATATATTTCTGAAATGGCAGTGCCCCCCCCCCCTATTGACCCAATGCCCCTCCAGTAGATCTGCTCTGCCGCCAACTCTGAGTGGCCCATTAATGAAGAAGGACCAGTAATTGATGATTTCAGAGAGTTATTTATTCCAGGGAGTTGATTGAAGAGTTGAGGACAGGGATCCGTTGTTTTGAGATTGGGAGTAGGTGGCCATTTGAGGAAATGGCATTGCTACAGCTAGCGAACTAGGGGTCAGCAGTCAAACGAGGCATCGGATGGGCAGCCCGTGGTAGTAGGCTGTTTCGTCAAGCTCAGTGCAGTATTTTTAGCTAGCTATTAGCTAGTGGTCATGTCTGTTTTCGTCTTTGCGCCGCCATATTGTTCAATCTTGTTGATGCAGTTCACCTGGAAGCCAGCAGCGGTGTTACACCCATTGTACATTCAATTGAATCGAGAAATTAATCACTTAAGTGTGGAAAATCTCACAACTGAAAGAAAGAATTGCTTGCAATATGGCGGGACTGAAATGATGCCAAAAAGTGAACGAAAGAAAATAATTTGTGCAATCAAAATAATAATAAAAAAGTTAATAACAATATATGCCTGCGCTTGCAGCGCAATCAAATAATACGCTTTTATTCTGACACTCCTGAGAAAATAGCTCTCAGATTTGGTGTTAAAGAAGGGCATTGTTGACTATAGAGTTGTTGTAGTAACCTACTCTAACTCGATCTCTCATGATATATCTTAGGCTATATATAAAATAAATTTTACATGGGCTTAAGCTAGACAAACTTTGTCAATATCAGACTGGCAGACATATAAACAGCTGAGAAAACTTTGTATAAGGAGTTGCAATCAAACTTATTCAATCCCCATCTCAAATCAGGTTTATTGTTAAAATGTAGACTTTCAACTGTTTGCAATGAACAAATCAAACAAAAGCAATTGATAAAAGTGCAACACAACAAATGATTTAAGTGGTTTCCCCAAAATTCAACTGTAAATGCTACTAATAATGACTTATCCAGTCTAGAAAGTATTCAACCCATGCAAGGCAAGCATATTTAGTAAAATCAATGGTAATCTGGTGTTACGTAGATAGGAGGCCCGGCATGGCATTCTTCAACCAACATAGCCCGACAGGGGATTCTTAGACAGTGGTCTTGACACTCCTTACTCCAGGTGAGTAACTCTCTTTTGTCCAAGAAATAACAGGGTCATGTTTACATAGCCAAGGAAATCCAAGAACAACTGGTTCATGTGTGGAGGGCAATACCATGAATTGCAGACTTTCCGTATTTAGAATGCCAACTTGCGAAGTAACCGGACCCAAAGGGTTTTCCATCCAAAGAGTTAATCCTTAGGGGAGACGAAAGAGGGATTAACTCAATTCCCAAGGTTTCAGCCAATAATGAATCCATTAAGTTACCTGCTGCCCCTGAATCAATTAATCTGGTGGTATGTGGACTGTTGTCTTTCCACTTAAATTGAACAGGAACGTTTAACTGCTTATTTCTGATGTTCAATGGTCTAGCCTGTCCTACCTGAAGGCTGGTTTGGTTGTTGGAGTGTCTGGGGCATGCTGGACAGTGAGGGGATTCCTGAATTAAAATATTTAAAAATATCTTCTCTACAGTAGAAACAGAGCTGTTCTTTAAGACGTCTGTTACGTTCGGTGGCAGTGACAGGTTAGCATCCCAGGTGCATAGGCTTTGTTTCCTGAGGGGCTGGTATCCTGTCTTCTGCAGGTAGGTGAGATCTAGTATGCGCTGACAGGGTTTTCTTACGTTTATGCAGGAGGTTGTCTATGGCAATGGCCAAGGACATATACTGCTGAAGGTTAGTTACATCACCTTGACAGGCTAATTCAGTTTGAATATCTTGGAATAGACCATGTCTATATACAGTGAGAAGGGCTGTCTCACTCCAACCACTGCCTGCTGCCAAGGTCCGGAACTCCAGCGCAAAATGTGTTGCTGGGCGTTTTTCTTGTCATAGTCCATATAACTTGTTTCCTATACTGCAGCCTGTAGTCAAGTGATCAAACCCTTCTTTGAATAAATTAACAAAGACTGATTCAGACGATAATGCTGCACTATTCACAGACCATAGAGCAGTGGCCCATTCCAGGGCCATTCCTGATAATAATGATATGCTGAAATCCAATTTGTTCTGGTTGACTTGACATTGAGCAGGGTGATGGTCAATATACAGGGAGCATTGCATTATAAAACCCTTGCCCATACCTACAGATCCATCATAATTGTTGAGCATGTAAACTGAGTGAGATAGCTGTTGCTGCGATGGTGGAGGAGACATAGATTGTCGGAGGAGCCGACATAATTCCTCTTGTTGTGTCAATCGATGTTGAAGCTCCGACAGGTCCATCGTGGAAGCAAGATATTCTGTAATGACTTACGCACAGGATTCAGTTAGAGAATGGTTCAATGAAGAACTACAGGTATTGTACACGAAACAAGGCATGAAACAGGCAGAATCAAGTATATTATAGAGAATGGTCAGACAGACAAGGTTAGGCACACGGTCAGGTCCACTTGGCACACAATCTCAATGCAGTGAAGTCACAGGGCAGACAAGGTTTCGGTACACAAACTGGTCAAGGCATCCACAGAATCAGGAGACAGGTGTAGTCAAGTGTAGGAAGGATTTGGTTCACTATAACTCAGGCAAAGTTACACAGACAGAATCCACAAAACGTAATTCAGTGGTCAAGGCACAGGTCAAAATCGTCAAAGGCAAATCCAGAATCGAGTGCTCAGTAGAACATAGAATCAACACTACCTCGCAATGAGGCAAACAGACTGGTGGGCATTTATACATAAGGGTGTGCAGGTGTTCAGTATTTAGGTGATTATGATCTGAGTGTTGTGCTGGGTTCAAGTGAGTCAGGATTCCTGTAATTATCAGTGTCAGGATGTAATGACGTGGTGCTGGCTTGGTTGGACCTTACACTACGGGAATGTATGAGAAGGAAATCGAGTCAGTCAACCTGCTATATGTCGATGATTTTGAAAGAACTTGTCCTCGAGATGAACGTGTTCTAATGCGCTTTTAGTCAATAAAATGTTAATACAATAGTACATATTTGACCATACATTTTTTTTTACATTCTCCTCTAACATCTGGCAACAACAGGGCATTTTCGCCCTGAGAACTGCTGCTCACTGGATTGTTTCTCTTTTTCTGATCATTCTCTGTAAATTTTAGAGATGGATGTTCGAGAAATATCCAGTAGATCAGCACTTTCTGAAATACTCAATCCAGGGTGTCCACCAACAACCATGACAAGTCATAATCATCTTTTCTTCCCCATTTGTTTGGACTTCAGCAGATCATCTTGACCATGCCTAAATGCACTGACTCTCTACCACGGCTTTGGCTGATATTTGCATTAACGAGCAGTTGAACAGGTAACACACACAAGAAAAAGTAAAAGCTAACATAATTAATGTGTCTTTAAATGAGATTTAAATTAGATCTAACAACTACTTAGTGTCTGTGCATCTCTGATATTTGGAGGGAGTGCATTCCAAAGCCTAGGAGCATAAGATGAGAAAGCCCTGTCCCTCACAGTACGCAATCGAGTCATTGGGATTGCCAACAGACCAGCTTGTGAGGAGTGTAAATTACGCTGTGGTGTATATGAGATTAAAAGCGTAGACAGATACTGAGGGGCCAAACCATGCAGTGCCTTATATGTGAGCATAAGGATTTTAAAATCAACTTGGAACCTGATCGGGAGCCAGTGCAAAGTTTAAAATCAGTGTAATATGCTCAATATGCTGACTCAAGATCCTAGCAGCAGATCAGTCAGGATCCGAGCAGCAGACCTTTGTACACATTGAAGTTTGTTAAGTGTGGTTTTAGGAACCCCAGCAAGAAGTGCATTGCAGTAGTCAATGCAGGAAAAGGCAAAGGTATTATTAAGACTTTCAGCCACAGGGAGGGATAACATAGAGTGGAGTCTGGCGATATTTCTTAGATGAAAATACGAGCTCTTAACTGCACATGAGAGTCAAAGGACAGAATACAATAAAATATAAAACTCCCAAGTTTTTTTATTTAGTTTGTGCCTCCAAATCAAAGCCATCTACGTTCACAATTAGTGAGCCAGGCTTTACGAAGCTGATGAGAGGTGCCAATGAGCAAGACCTCAGTCTCGTCACTACTAAGACACAACATTTTTTGGAACATCCACGGTTTTCTCTCAGATATACAATATGTTAAAAAAGGAACATCCACAGTTTGACTAGGCTTTGAGTGAATATACATCTGTGAGTCATCTGCATATAAGTGTTAAATAAGCCCTAGTGAACTTAGAAACAGTCCAAGTGGAAATATGTAAAGGGCCCAAAATTGACCCTTGAGGAACACCCGAATGGACAGAGCCAATCTCAGACATAAAACCACTCGAACAGACAAACTGTTGACGTTCAGAGAGAAAAGAGATAAAGGTAACACTTTATTTTGAGAGTCCAAAAAAATGTGTATCTGTAGATGCTCTACAGATTATCTGCAGACTATCAACAACATTTAAACAAACTATCTACTTACCCTAACCCTAATCCTAACCTTAACCCTTCCCCTAATGTTCAGCCTAACCTTAACCATTAACCTTAACCATTAACCTTAAACATATTCTAAACTTACCCCTACCCTTAAACTACACAATTAGTTGCTTATCAACAGATAGTTTGTTGATAGCCATATCATCAACAAACTATCTGTAGAGCACCTACAGATGGAATTTCAGACTCTCCAAATAAAGTGTAACCGATATAAACGAAGTTAAAACAGGTGTACCTTATGAAGTGGCCAGAATGTGTATACAGTATGTATATCAAATACATCTAATACAACCAAAATTAAGTATAAGCAAAATATATTAGAAGCCCTCTTTGGGAAGAGGGCAAGATGGCTTAGTGGTTAGGGAATCCGACTGTTGTCCATAAGGCAACTGGTTCAATGGCCCAGCCTCCAAGTTGAATGCTTTGTCACTCTGTTTGTGAGCAGGACAGTTAGCATTAAGTGTTCCTAGGTCATTGCTGCAAAATAACTTGGTTCTTAGTTAGCTTGCCTGATTAACTAACTGAATATTTAAAATAAAGACAGAATAATCAGAAGATAATTTTTTAAGACACTGTATATACTGTAAATATATACTGTAAAGGTATACTATATATATATATTATTTTGCTCCTTGAGAGACTAGGAGATTTGAAAAATTGTATATTCACAGTGAACTCAAATAGAATGTATCTTGAATTGTTGGAAAATATACAGTGGGGAGAACAAGTATTTAAATACACTACAGATGTTGCAGGTTTTCCACCTTACAAAGCATGTAGAGGTCTGTCATTTTTATCACAGGTACACTTCAACTGTGAGAGAGGGAATCCAAAATAAAAATCTAGAAAATCACATTGTATGATTTTTATATATTGAATTAGCATTTTATTGTGTGATATAAGTAGTTGATACATCAGAAAAGCATTCTCAGTATTTGGTACAGAAACCTTTTTTTTCAATAACAGAGATCATACGTTTCCTGTAGTTCTTGACCAGGTTTACACACAGTGCAGCAGGGATTTTGGCCCACTCCTTCATACAGACCTTCTCCAGATTCTTCAGGTTTCGGTGCTCTCACTGGGCAATATGGACTTTCACCTCCCTCCAAAGATTTTCTATTGGGTTCAGGTCTGGATGCTGGCTAGGCAACTCCAGGACCTTGAGATGCTTCTTACGGAGCAACTCCTTATTTGCCCTGGCTGTGTGTTTCGGGTCATTGTCAATCTGGAAGACCCAGCCACGACCAATATTTCATGCTCTTACCAAGGAAAGGAGGTTATTGCTCAAGATCTTGCAATACCTGGCTTCATCCATCCTCCCCTCAATACAGTGCAGTCGTCCTGTCCCCTTTGCAGAAAAGCATCCCCAAAGAATGATGTTTCCACCTCCACGCTTCATGGTTGGGATGGTGTTTTTGGGGTTGTACTCATCCTTCTTTTTCCTCCAAACATGGCGAGTGGAGTTAAGACCATAAAGCTCTACTTTTGTCTCATCAGACCACATGACCTTCTCCCATTCCTCCTCTGGATCATACAGATGGTTATTTGCAAACTTCAGACAGGCTTGGACGTGCGCTGGGACTGTTGTCCCAACTCACTTCAGGTCATTGACCAGGTCCTGCCGTGTAGTTCTAGGCTGATCCCTTACCTTCCTTATGATCATTGATGCCCAACGAGGTGAGATGGAGCCCCAGACTGAGGGAGATTGACCGTCATCTTGAACTTCTTCCATTTTCTAATAATTGCACTAACAGTTGTTGCCTTCTCACTAAGCTGCTTGACTATTGCACTGTAGCCCATCCCAGCCTTGTGCAGGTCTACAATTTTATCCCTGATGTCCTTACACAGCTCTCTGGTCTTGGCCAGTTCGAGTTGGTTGGAGTATGTTTGATTGAGTGTGTGGACAGGTGTCTTTTCTACAGTTAACCAGTTCAAACAGGTGCAGTTAATACAGGTAATGTGTGGAGGACAGGAGGGCTTCTTAAAGAAAAACTATCAGGTCTGTGAGATCTGGAATTCCTAGTGATTGGTAGGTGATCAAACACTTATTTCATACAATAAAATGCAATTTAATTATTTAAAAAACATACAAAGTGATATTCTAAATTTTTCATTTAGATTCCGTCTCTCACAGTTGAAGTGTACCTATGATGAAAATTACAGACCTATGATGAAAATTACAGACCTCGCCAGGAAAACCTGCAAAATCTGCAGTGTATCATATACTTGTTTTCCCCACTGTACATGCAAGTTAAATACTGTAAATAAACTAACCATGAACAATTTCAATGTATATTATTGAATTTTAACACTATTTAATTGGGCCAACTAGGAATCTTTTAATATCTTCAACTATACCAGAAGTACAATATTTTAGTTTTTTTAATTATTTGGGACAGTGCACTTTAATGAACAATCTTACACTTCTGTACAGATTGTAAATGAGCCAGATTATAGCACAGACGCTAAATATCATCTGTAGTCACAAACCTAACATGCATGTTTTTGATGGTGGGAGAAACCGGAGCACCCGGAGGAAACCCACGCAGACACAGGGATAACATGCAAACTCAACACAGAAAGGCCAAGGACGACCAGGGTTCATACCCACAATCTTCTTGATGTGAGGCCACAGTGCTATCCACTAGGCCACCATGCTGCATGAGTCTATTTATTTTTCACTTCGATAGATATCGTGCCTGAAAATAACTCTTTTTCTAAGGGCTTCAACACTCACTGAAGACTTTCCCTTCTTTTTCTCTTAAACAGAAAATGTCCTAGTCATTGTAGATATTCATTAAAAAGGGGACAAGGAGCCAGCTGTCTACGCTTCACCATTAAGGCGCCAAGTCAGATAAGATCTTTGAATTTGCTGTGTGAAAGCTGCCCGTCTGTAAGGGTGGGATGGCCAAGATATCAGAGTTGGCAAAACAAAGAGCTTGGTTACGAAGATAGATTTTGGGCATTCCTTGACACTACAGACGGGTTGTTCCCCTTACTGTTCATTAGCCAAGCCCCATTGACTTGCAGTGGATATATTAAAGTATACAAGTTATCTTTATGTGTTGTTATAAGCTACATTTATCATAGTGTGATTTAGAAAACAGATCATATCTTTAAGAGGCTCTTAAAGATATGATCTCCATAATGTGGAATTAAAATATGGATTTTTCAAGTTTTCAGAGGTTTTGAAAAATGGGAAGGTACTCTCCTGTTCTAACTTCAAAGAGAAGCTTGTTCCACAATTCAGGGTCTAGGATGAATACGGGTTTTTAACTGAGCTGAACAGACGCTGTTCTCTCCACATACACAGTAGTTAAGATGGCCAAGAGACAAGAGGTGGTCCAACAAAAAGTGTAGGTAGGGAAATAGGGTTTGAGCATTGCCTGAAGTTAGGGTCAAGTTGTTCTACTTGCTGCTACATGGGCGAGCATCATGACATTGTAGTAAATTAATTTTGATTGGGATACCCCCTGGCAAATACAATGTTGTATTTTCAGAGCATCATACAGTCCATTTACCATATTGGTGTTTAGACCATAGAAGTTTATAAAAATCCAACTACTTATGGTTGTCTAGTGAGAATCAGGGTTATGTATACATACATACACACACACACACGCACGCACGCACGCACGCACGCACACACACACACACACACACACACACACACACATACATCACTTTGGGGAATATATTGGAAAATGTTTGAAGATGATTATTTGATATGTTTCTTGGAATTTTGATATAATATACTATTCAATATGTATGCTATTTCTATATATACAAAGAATCCTGTTAGCAGCAAATGAACACTATAGTTAAAACAACTAAATTCTGAAGTTAAAGGTACTATTTGTAGTTTTGTAACAATTGAACTAATTTCCTGTAAAATAAATGTGTAATATTCCTGGATGAGTACTACCAGGGGGGTTGGATCCACCCAGTGGTTAGGACATTTCATTCCATTAACTCAATTTATGTATTGGGACTTCATTTCACACCTGTCTGTGTTTTCCTCTAATCATGTTCATCAGCTACTCCTTGTTGTCAATTAAGTGTTTGTATATATGTTCCCTCTGCCCCCTGTACTGGTCGTGTGTTATTGCCTCCTGTCACTTTGTTCGTAAAGGCGTTGTGTATTATGCTCTTATGTTGTGCCTCTGGAATCCTGTACAGGCAGAAACATATCTTTTTCCCTGGCTCTGTGTAAATGTGATGTTCGAGAAGAGTAGTCTGCCCAGGAAAAGGGAAGAATACATGGTGGAACTGTTGTATAAGTTTGTTCAAATCTGACCTCTGCTGTGGGGCCTCAGTCGTTGGCCACAGAGACAAAGTGAAGACGGTGCCTCCTGTTCATCTCTGAATACTCCCCACATGATGTCAGCCTCTCTGTCTACATAAGTTCCTTGACTATAAACCATATGGCCGACATACGATCTCTCATGAAGGCCACATGATCTATAAGGGTACGATATGTACAGGGTTGTGTCTCCCAGGCCTCCTTGGCCAGGTCGAATATGCCCAGGCTGACCATGTAGTAACTCAAAGGGGGAAAACTCTCTCAGCGCAAACATAAGGTGGGGCAGAAGCATATCCAAATTGCTCCCATCCTGATGTACCCCCTTGTGCAGCAAGTTTTTTTTAATATTTGGTTCTGGCGCTCACACAGACCACCCATTTGTGGGTGGTATACGCTGGTCCTGAGTTGCTTCATCTTATACAGGGCACAGAGGTCCCTCATGATGTCGGACATGAAGTGTGTGCCTTGGTCTGTAAGGATGGTGACCGGGTGACCCTCCCTCAAGTACGGCTCTTTGGCTATGGCGTTAGTAGACATGGTGCATAGGGCAATGGCTCTGGGACCTATCCCGTCCTTGAACTGCCACAATGCATACATACATACATACATACAACATACATACATATTTTCTGTACATACATACAAACACGAAAAAAATGCACATATACACAGATGTTTCTACAACAATCTTTAGCTCCTAAATGTTATCGTTAGTCCTAATTTTCATCACTAGATATTTGATAGTAATCTATGGCAATAATAAAATGAATTCTAGGTAGTGAATGTATACAATCAATAAGGTATATAAGTTGCTCTAAATAAAATGGTCGACAAAAATACTAAAATGAAAATGTAAATAATTTAGGTTGCCTCTTATGAAGTAACTTATAAGTTAGCAAATACCTGATAAGCAAATACTAACTTTGCAAATACCTGAGTCCATCTATTTTGAATTGTTGATATGTTTGACTAGTATTGACTGTAGTCCACATTAAGGTGAGGCAGTTTTGTTGATCTTCATCACAGTCTTTGAGGTGATGTTTCACTACACATTGTAGCGTCCTCCTGTTGTTTTGCAATCCAGGTTTTTTGCTTTACCAACATATCTTTCTAGTATCATTTCAGCTGTAAAAATGTACTATATTTATACTGCTACTGCATTCCTGTTTGTTTTTACACTACGTTTTACCAAAGCATTTGACTTTTTTGTAGTATTGTGTGGGTTGTTTTACAGAGGGAAATGTGTTTTGGGGTAAGTTTAAAAAGGAATAATGTATAAAAAGTCTGTCATACACCAAAAGCGAGAGTTTCTGTGTAGAAGCATGGATGTATCTATCATTCATACTGATGCTCAGTCAGACCTAGCCTTCTCTGGTCTTACTAGACAGACTAACTGAAGGAAACATAGCTTCTCGAGTTCAAAGGAAATGTACAGCCACTTCAAAGGTGTCAAGAGATATTCGACCAAGAAAACAGAAAAGGAAATATAAAGAATATGGTAGAATGCATAGAAACGTTCAGGCAAAGTTAGTCTAATGACTCAAACTGAAATCGTATCCTGCAGTATTGTTAACAACATTGTACAGACTCCTTCCAGTGGTTTAGGCATCAAATGATATGTTGTACAACACAAGTGTTAGTGATTGGATCATCTCGATCCAATTATAGTATCAAAAGCAAATTCAGCATTCATAAATGTTGCAGGGCAACCTATTAGGAACAATTATATCAATTGGTTTCTTAAACAAATACTAATATGTTTAATGTGACTAATATGTTTTGTTCCTTCCATATAAATAAATCAGGTTGACTTTCTGTAAAGTATTGGTCTTCCTGAAAGCATTTTAAAAGCACAGCATTTTAACTTCAATTTGAGCCTAAACATGTGGCTACTGGTAGAGGTGATAAAGAAATTGAGAAGTGACACATGTATCCCACCTTTATATAATTCTCAATCGGCACTCCTAGAATCTTTGATAGTATGAAATTTATACTTGGTGAGTTAACATGTCCAATGAGTCTAACATACAGTTGGTTTAAAATAGTTGCTGGTCCAAATGTTCAGTATCGGTACTCTTTTCTATACAGTACGTGCAGGAACTCCATAATGACTGTGAGCTATTATTAAATAAGAGCAACAGGTGGTCATGTAATAGAAAAGCTCTGTTGCTCGTCGTACTCAGCCGTGGTAAGCTTCTACCAAGTGAAGCACTGGTGATTATGTTATGTTTACCACTCTGTCCTCATTAGCATTCAGTTCCAGTCCTCATGCTGTGGGACATTCAAATGCCTGACTTTTAATCTTTTGCGTATGGATTCTGTAGAACTGATTTAAATCAATAAATGGCTGCAATTAAACTTGAGCACTAGTTTTCGTCGATTTTACTCTTCTCACTTGGAGCCATATTTCATCCCATATTCATCCAGTTTGGGTTTAATGTCAACATAAAATCCCCTTTGCTTCCCTGGCATAAAACAGCAACTGGTTGTATTGTTTTCCACATCACATTGACTAACAATAGGCCATATCACATTTCATCAACACATATTTCATGTCTGAAACATTGTGGACTGGTAATTTATTTTGCCATTTTTATAGAGATACACAAAAATGTGATTACATTTTGAGTTACGATATGATATTAAACCTGAAAAGCTCATCCACAGATGCAGAACAGCAGAGAGGGGGCATGGGCCCCCCCACCCCTTCTAAAAAGCGTATGAGCCGGAGCTACTTCAGGCAGTCCGCTGCTGAGATATAGAATGTTTTTACAAACAACAAAAAAGGTTACCAATCAGTGAATTACGCTTCAACACCATCAACTTATCACATGTCGCAGCGTCCCAGATTTCAGATAGTCAGCACAATGGACAGCAACCGCCATTATCATATATCTCTGGCACCGCATGAAGTGCACATCTGATCTGATGAGTCTGATATTCACTGATAATAAAGAACAATTACAAAGAAATGGCACAGCATAAGCAACATCTGACACAGAATACAGGAAATGCATGAGAGGTGATGAGCAAGAGGGCCTGTAATAATTGTCAACCAATTTTCTCTTAATAAAAACCAATAAACATTTTTTTTTACATTAGGAACTAGCATATTGGATAAGGGTTGAAAACATGAAGTTAAAGGGACCCTCCAGAAACTTAAACACCATAAAATCATTGTGCCGTTAATGTTTAAGACATAACAGTCACAAACAACAACTTCTCAAAGTGTTCAGAAGTTCCCAAATCGGCCACGGTAAGTTTCCAAATTTCACTACAGTGATGGCACTCATTGACAACTTCCAAGAGGAGGGTAAGCCACAGAAGATCATTGCTGAAATGTCGGGCAGTTCGCAGAGTGCTGTATAAAAGCATATTAATGGAAAGTTGAGTGGAAAAGAAAAGTGTGGTAGGAAAAGTTGCACAGGCGACAGGGATGACTGCAACCTTGAAAGGATTGCAGGGCAATGCCGATTCAAGGTAGCGTCTGAGTCCCCAAGGTTATAAAAGCCAACTGATGTTGTTGATTGGGGCATTCACTAGACAATCTGTTAACACATCTTGTGGTGGAACCCTGTCCTGTACAAGGGGTGCGTATTAAACTGAAAACAACCAACTGCTACCTGACTCAAAGACTGTTATTTAACCAAGTGTCACATTCCTGAACCAGAAACAATGTCAGAAGCATCTTCCTTGGGCTAAGAAGTAAAAGAACTATGGACTATTGCTCATTTAATTTGGAAAAGAGTCTGGAAGAAGAGTGGAGAGGCACAGAATCTAAGTTGCTTGAAGTCCAGTTTGAATTTCCCATAGTCAGTGATGCTTTGGGTTGCTATGTTATCTGAGCACATAGGACTTTTAGTTATTGAAAGGAGGCAGAAGTCATTTGATTGGTTGATTCAAAACTGAGGGCAGACCTCAAATTAAGTTTAATGTTGATTTATAATTATGATATATATTTATAATTACCGTAATTCCTCAAATAAAGAACGGGGCCTTTATTTACCTCTACTGCAGAAGGCAACCAGCTTTTATTTGAAGCAGGCTTTTGTTAGAGGCAGGCCTTTATTTCTGATTCCCTCTGTTTGATAAGTATAATTGGCTATATATTTGTGTAAATCCTTGTTCCATTTTGCCTTTTATTGCTGCATACGTTGTTATCACAATCTCAACACTTCTTGTAACCATTCCAAATCCAATACGTAGTTGAAAAAAGTTGTTGAAGATTCAATCGCTTGCACTGAATGGGAGCCATGTTACTTCCAATGTACTTACTGCCATCTACCTGTACGTTAATACAAACAACACCAAGCTGATTAAAACGTACAGCCGCATTGACTGAAATACCAGTAGGAAAATTATACTTAGCGATACTATTTCCTGCCCCTGCGAGCTGGCATTCTGTAAATGTTCCTTCCAACCAGAGTTGCGACTACCCTGAGTTAGCATTTCAAACTGGTAGTGAGTAGCATCACTTGTGCTAAATTAGGTTTGGAACAAAAACCTATGGAGCGGCAGCTAGCAGGAGCAGAAGTACCATAATCCGAAAATAGCATGAATATATTGTTGACTTTATTTAAGACCGGCCTTTATTTGATTTGTCCGTGTTGACCACCACCCTGGCCACTATCAGTGGCCCGGCGTTTTTAATTAACTACCGTTTTTTTTTTTTGGAATTACAGTATGAGATAGATATATATATATATAGAGAGAGAGAGATACACAGCACAGGATTACATTTTAACACTCCAGTGTGGTTAAGGTTAGGGTTAAGGTTAGGTGTATGGTTAGATAGGATTAAAAATTAAGAAAACTATGCTCATGTGCACATTTCCGATGTCATGTGAGGTCCGCCCTCAGTTTTGAATCAACCAATCAAATGACTTCTGCCTCCAAGGCAGATCTGCCTAAAGAACACTATTTAATAACTAAAAGTCCTATGAGCTTATCTGATGGTGTTGGTTCACTCTTATCAAGTCCAGAGTCAATGCAAACATCTAACAGGAGATTTTAGGGCACTTTATGTTTCCATCTGCTGAAAAGCTTTATGGAGATGCTGATTTCCTTTACCTGCAGGACTTGGCACCTTAATAATAATAATAATAATAATAATAATAAAACTGTATTTATATAGTACCTTTCTCGGGAATGCAGCTCAAAGTGATTTACATCAATAAAAGTCAAATAAAATGAAAGATAATTGCATCAAACATGTACATGAAAATATTTTTAAACAAAAAGCATAGAGCACGTTTGCAGGCAATGGAATAAAAGTATGAAATGTAAAGGAACATATTAAAAGAAGGAAAGCATAAAAAGCATTTGAGTGCTGGCTTATTTAGAGGGAAAATTGAAAATATATGTTTTAACAGCTTTTATAATATATCAATAGATGATGCTTCATTGATATTTTTGTTGGTATTGTGTTCCACAGCTTTGGAGCATACTTAAAATGGCAGCATATCCAATTTTTATGTGAGTGGAGTGTTGTACCATTAGCAACTTAGCTGTTGAAGATCTGAGGGCCCTTTGGGTAACAAAGGATTTTAGAGAATCTGTAAAATAGGCTGGTCCTGAGCCATTTAGACTATTATAAATAGGACCTTAAAATAAATCTTGCGTGTAATCAGCCAGTGTAAGGACTTCAGAACTGGAGTAATATGTTCTCACCTTTGTTCTTGTTAAGAGTCTCGCTGCTGAGTTCTGGATGAGTTGAATCTTCTCTAAATACTTTTTTGGGAGACCTGTAAGGAGGGCGTTGCAGTAATCTAATCTAGTTGTAATAAATGTGTGAATTAGTTTCTCTGCATCATTCTGGGTTAAAAATTGTCTAAATTTAGCAATATTTTTGTGAGGTGAAAGTAAGAGGTTTTGGTCACCTTGTTAAGATGGGAGGTAAAACTTAGGTCAGAGTCTATGAGAAAACCTAGGCTCCTTTGATGTATGGCTCAGTTTGATCAGGGAAATCAGGTTACCAAGGCTCATGCTGAATTTTTCCCTTTGCCTATGGGGCCAAATAAGAGGATCTTTGTTTTATCCTCTTATTTTAAGGAACTTTCCACTCATCCAATTATTTATGGCAATTAGGCACCTAGAGTGAACTTATTGCATCTATGTCATCTGGCTCTACAGAAATGTAAAGCTGTGTGTCATCAGCATAGCTGTGGAAAGTTACATTGTGTTCTGATGACATCACCTATTGGAAGCATGTATAGTGAAAAAAGTAGTGGAGCAAGACAGCTTCCTTGTGCAACAACGCATATTATATCATGTTCCTCGAATACATGGTCACCAAGACTGACATTTTTCTGCCTGTAATGTAGGTTTGAAACTTTCTGAGAGACCAACACAGTTTTTGAGATGATCTAGTAGAATATGATGATCAATGGTGTAAAATGCTGCACTTAGGTCTAGGAGGACTAGGACCATGACTTTGTTTTCATCCATGCTAAGTCTTAAATCTTTTACTATTTTGGTCAGGGCTGTTTGTGAGCTATGATTTGCTCTAAAGCCTGACTGAAACATTTCTAGAATGTTGTTGTCATTTAGAAAAGTGATCAGTTGGTGAAAATCTGCTTTCTCAAGGACCTTACTTCGAAATGTGATGTTTAACATAGGTCTATATTTGCTTAGTATCTCATGGTTTGGTTGTGGATTCTTAGGAAGTGGCTTTATAAGAGCAGTTTCATATGCATTTGGGAAGACCCCAGATTCGAGAGATGTATTTATAATGTTTAGAACATGAGGGCATGAGGTGCTATTTAAAAAAAATTTCAGAAGAGAGGTTAGGATAGTGCAAGTGGTAGATTTACTCTCTCTAACAATCTTTTGCAAGATGTCAGAAGCAATGCTGTTAAATGTTGTGATTTTGTTAATAAAAAAAGCTACAAACTCTGTTTCAAACTGTTTCAGAGGCTTGAATTGTACATTTATGGATTGGGGCAGGGTTTAGTAGTTTGTCTATTGTTGAAAATAGTATTCTAGAGTTATTTCTGCTAACTATAATGATGCTGGAAAAGTGGTTCTTTCTTGCACCACATACAGTGTTATTGATTTTTTTGTAGGTACTAAGTTGAACCTCAAGTCCAGTTTTTCTCCATTTTCTTTCAGCTGCCCTATTTGCTCTTTTTAGTTCACGGGCAGAGCTATTTATCCATGGTGTTGCTTTCTCTCCTAACCTCTTTTTACCTGAATTGGGGTTACTTCGTCTAGAGCATGTTTCAGAGTGTTATTAGTTTATTTACCATGTTTTGCACTGTGTTGATTGTACTGTGTTGATTGTATTGATCAAGAGCACCTAGAAAATTTGAGATATTTCGCTCTGCTACCTCATTAAGGTATCATTTTCTGACTATATTTCATACCTTATTCCTGGTTTCACATAGGTGTGCATCATCAAATTGTCACGAATCCCCCTTGAATGGATATAGAGACAGGCGCAAACGGTTTACAATAATCCAATACGTTTATTATAGGACTCAAAACAACACTGACACGAGGGGCAAAACAAATGCTATAAATAACAGGCTCTGGAACACAGGAACACGCAACAGGTAACATTGATCGACAAGACAAAACACTAAACCTAAATACACTCACAAATGAGACACAATGGGAAACACCTGGGCATAGGGATTAACAGACAGAGATCCATTGGGTACACGGAGACATGTGACAAGACCAGGGAGTTACTACCAATGACATCACAAACTCAAATCAATGATCACATGCAATACACAACAGAGGCACAAGAGGGAGGCAAACACCACACAAGGGGAGGGAACCTGAATACTAACATGGGACATACACACAGGGCAGTACACCTAAGGACACATGAGGTAATAAACAACTAACCAAACCACCGTGAAAACACTGAAGGCAACAAGGGAGACATTACACAAGAGACAATGCACAAAAGGGAGTCCATATAACCGCCCTCCAGGGCTGAACGTTACACAAATAAACAGTAGTGGTCTGAGAGGGAGACATTTGTCACAGAAAGATTTTGTAGATGTAATACTTTTGTTATCACTAAATCTAATGTAATTCCGTGTTTACGTGTTTGTTGTCAGACTTGTTGAGTCAGGTGAAATAAATGTAGAATGTTTATAAATTCCATAGCATACTTGATAGCATTATTATTTACGTGAATGTTTAGGTCACTGTTTATAACAATTTTATCATGTTTGATTATGGTCAGTGACAATATTTCAGAGAATTCTGGTAGAAAGGCCGGAAGTTGTTTTGGTGGTAGATAGATTGTTAACATCAACACTGATATTTTTTGCTTTGAGAGTGAAGGGCACATATTCAAATGTTTAAACTCTCCCAGATCGACCTTTGTACAGCAAAAATAATAATGGTAAATCTCAGCTATTCCACCCCCCCCATCTGCTTTGTCTCACTAAGTGAATAAAGATATAGTTTTTTGGACATGCCTTGATTAGTGTTGGATTGCTATTTTCATCTAGCCAGGTTTGTGTTGAAAACATGAAATCAAGTTTATGGTTGACAATGAGATCATTAATTAAGAAAATGTTTTTGTTAGTAATCTAATGTTTAGTAGTGCTGATTTAGTTGGAACTTGCTCCAAATCTGTTTTGTGTTTGGGCATGTTTATCAGGTTTGAAGAGATTACAGGGTGAGAATAAACTGGTTAGATTTTGTTTGCCCTTTTTCTAGTCAAAACAGTAATAGGCATTGGTGTCATTGAATTCACAACATTGTTCTTATCACTTGTTGTTTGGGTACAGATTGACCTGTCTAACACCAGCTATGCAGTGTTACTTTTAAAGTCATCATGCACTGTAACATAACTCTCCATCTGAATTTCACAAAATCTGCCATGCCACAAGCTATTTTCAATAATAGTGGCACAGTTTGCACGATATCACTGTTGTATAGAAAGTAGTTCATCCATTTCACATACAGGGGTGGAAAAAGCAAGGGTGGAAAAAGTACTCGAAGATCCTATTCAAGTAGAAAAACTGTTACTTTAATGAAATTGTAATGAAGTAGAAGTAAATGTACTGGTGTAAAAAATGACTCAAATAAAAGTTTTTTTTGTGGAACTACCTATCGAACATATAACTCACTTCACTTCCTTCTAAATTTGCCATTCAGTTGCAGTAGGATCAGATTTTCTAAGTTAATTGCATCTATCTTGGCTCGCTTTTCAGTGAACAGAACAGCACAGCTAAAAAGACATATACAGGCAGGCCTGTGTTGAGTTTCATACATAAGTTCTTTTTGTACGGAAAGGAATGATGTAAATCAATTTTGTCTGATGGACTAGCAAGAAACCCATCCCTTACCTTATAGCCATTGTCAGTGATGAGAAGAAATCCTCTTCATCAGGTATATGCTGCCTTAAATGCTCAGTCTCATCCGGTGTGATTGTGTAAAGTACGCCAAAACCTGAGCATTCGAAACAACACAATGTTGGACATTCAGTATGTCTGATGAGCGAGACAGTCAAATAATGACTTCAAGCGATATTGGAACATAGACAAATTATAGAATTTTGTCATTGTTTCCGTTTAATATCAAATTAATCATTTTGAAATTGCAGCATGTTTTGAATAATGTCACTGTACAAATACATATGGATGCAGGGTAATATCATATTTCCCCAGTTACAAGAAATATAGTTTGACCAAACATGATCTATGACTATTATTCAAAACTCAGTGATCCGACCAGACACCATCTATGTTAAGCATGGTTTACATTCCATAAGTACACTGTGTCCTCTTCACTGCTTGAAGCGGAAGTGTTCTTTGAGATGCAGCCAGGGAGATCTTTCTCCATGGTCTTCAGAAGACCCATCTACTAGCTCTGTCTCTGTGTGAGTCTGTATTGTCTCCTGAACCTGCTCAACTTGTTAGTTTCCAGTAGGAAACCTCTTTATTTTATTGGCATGTAGCTATCTTTTTTACTGTTAGAAAATCCTGTTACCTACTATCCTTTGGTTTGCATACACAGCTCTGATTGGCCCGTTATGGCGCGATGCATGAAATTGAATTGTATTGGTCCATCTGGTCGTGTTATTTGTCACTGACGAATGAACAGTTCTAGCTGTTACAGAAGGAGCAAATGTTACGTGCTTGCTATGATTTTTTTTAAATTGTAGTCATAACGGATGGTTTTGAAAAGGTACAGCGTTTGAATTAGACAGAAAAGCTACTCAATTACAGGAACATGAGTTGTAATTCATTACTTTCACCCCGCTGCTCATAGTGCAAAAATGACTGGTAACTTGTTTGCTGACCATGGAATTACTGTGCTTGATTGGCCAGTCAAAGAGTCTGACCTGAACCACATAGAGAATCTATAAGGTATTTTCAATAGGAAAATGAGGGACACCAGACCCAAAAATAGAGTCGAGTTGAAGACAAAGCAACCTGGGCTTCCATTACACCTCAGTGGAGCCCCGAACAAATATTGAGGGCATGAAATAACATACGTTTCAGAAGGTCCAAATTTCTGTATTGTAAATTCTTTATTAAAATATTTTGAGATACAGTACTGGATTTTTTATTTCAATGAGTTTTTAGGCCTAATCATCAAGATTAAAAATGGATTGAAATCAATACCTTTATGTGTAATGAATCTAGACTATATGAGAATATATGGTCTCCATTTTTTAATAAAATTATGGAGAAATACAAATCTACAATGTAAAATGTTTTGGAGATGCACTTGTACACTATGCTTGGATTCAGATTGTATCATGTCCAATCACTCTAACCTATTTTGAAGTAGTTTGTATTTCATGAATATTTAGTAGAAACTTTCCTCCATCCAAGTTGAAGATTCTTATCAGTGGGCTGTGAAGAGTCAGCTTTGATGTTCCCAGTTGGTTTGTTGTTACTTACAGTAGTGTAAAGTTCCAAACATGACTGATAGACTGTCCATCTTTTTCGGTGCTGTACAGAGCATCAGAGGATATTGCTCTGAAAAGCTTCTCCCTGTGACAGAGCACCTCTGGGCTCCTGTTTCTGGATCTGTTAAATCCAGAGCCCCACAGATTTGCCCGATGTGTAATTAATGGTGATTTATAGCAAGGGGACAGCGGATAAAGATGAAGCGGCGTAGAATTGAGTCTATTTGGGTCTATTGTTGTCAGGCTGAGAGATGTTGGAACTAGGAGGGTGTCAGTCACAGGTCGGCTCCTTGCTGTAGCCGTGTTGTAGTTAGGCCTGAACATTCACTGCTTCTCAAGTTCAACCCTATTCAAATGAAATATACACTACTGTTCAAAAGTTTTAGAACACCCAATGTATAAAGGACCAGGTCTGCCAAAATAAGAAATAAATATAAAATAAATAAATGCTAAAAAAATAAATAAGCATATGATTAAATGCACAAAAAATACAGTAAATAAAAAAAATAGAGGACATAATTAAATTATACAATGAGACATAAATGTATATATCACTTTTAATTAGCTTCTTTATTTATTTAACTTTGTAATAATTACCTCATTTATTTATTGTCCGTTATAATCTTCAACTTAATTTATTTTTCACCAATTTTTTTAATATTTATGTGTATATTATAATATATTTTGTCTGTTTAATTCTTCCTTTGTATTTTTTTACCTTATTTATTTCTTCAAAGCTATTTATTTCTGCCTGTCCTTTTTACATTTCTGTATGCATTTCTGCCTCATTATGCAAATGAGGAGGGGCTGTGTCTTAAGAGGTCAACTTCTGCCAATTGGTTGGTTAGCATACTGCATCGGTCGAATCTACATGCTACCGGCCAGTCACAACAAAGATGGCTATTTACGATGAGGATATCAATGAGCTGAGGCATTTAGCAACTTTATTTGAAAACAACGCTATAAGTCCTGACTTTATTATTTTTCGTTTGGACGTTCTGACAGAATGTGTGTTTCAGTTAGCGGCACACATGGTCGCTAAAGTTAATCACACACATAGCATTCTAATTCCTCCAGTCTATTAGGAGCTTCCCTTAAAAGCTTAAAAATGCCTGCCGAGTTCGCCATTGCTAAACAATGCTTTTTGTTATGGAAAGCCATGTAGATTCGACCATTTCACATTATTACACAACTTCATTTCTGAACTTATTTGTGAACTGGCTTTCCTGCATCATTATGCAGACCTGTGGCCTCACTTATAAAACTTTGCGGTGGATTTGCGTCAGAAGTGGCGTACAGACAAAATATAGGACGTGCGTAAGCAAAGAAATATTCAGATTTATAAAACCGTGCGCACGCACGTCCTACGCCATTTTCCCTTTATAAATCACAATCAACTCTAAATGTGGCACAGCTTTTGCGGCTGCATGTCACGCCTATAATTGCCCATAAATAGTCAGTGAAACGCCCAGAAATGAATATTCATTGATTGAGAAATGGCAAAAAGAGAGAGGAAAACCAAGAAAAGAAACTTCACTCAATGTGAAGTAGAAAATATTGTTGGCGAGGTGGAAAAGAGGAGGAAAATGCTGTTTGAAGGGCAAAGTGTGCCTATTACCAATGATGAAAAGGCATTGGAGTGGCAAAAGGTTGCAGACGCTGTAAGAAAGTCGGACCGTGGCCCAAATAAAAAGTGGTCAGATATCAGTCCATGTCAAAGCGTCTAGCGCTTCATCGCGAAAGTGTGTCTGCCACGGGTGGGGGAAAATTGGTTACATTACAGCAACATGTCTGCATCACAAATTATTTGGACATTGATCGAATGAAAATGCTTTCGATTAATGAAAGCATTTTTATTCTCATTTGGTGCTCTTATTATGGCAACATAAGTGCAGTCAATAGCATCAATTACATTTGGGAAACCGGACATAGCTGAAATGGTGCTTTTTTGTTTGCCTGTTCACCCGCGGTGTAAGGAAACTTTATGTAATCATGCGACACACCAATTAAACCTATTAACACGTCTGGCATAACCCGGCAAAGGTTTGGCTGTGAAATTCCAGGCCTGTCAACCAATTCCCTCTGGAAAGTGCCAGTCGCCAGAAATCCAAGTGTTGTAAGGATTTGAAGTGGGACTGGCACGGCGTGTTTTCTTCGAGTGCTCCTCAACACATGGGCCCAATAGAGCACAGAGGTCCAACAGGACGCCCAGAGGAAATCGGAACCGGCTCATAAGCCACTCGTCCTTGTTTGCGAGCAAGTCTTCTTGCTGTCTGAAAATGCGTTCCCTCCGAATCCTTCCATTTGCCACATCTTCTAACAGTGCAAGATCAGCCATTGTGCATCATTACGCATTGGGTTGGTCATGATGGCTTTTTATGACCATGCAGGTGATTGTATCTGATCAGCTACAGATGTCGGTATTCATGTAATTGTAAATGGGATTATGCACAAATGGAATTAATTCCAGCTTTCAAAATGGTTCAGACATCCGTCACGATGGAACAATTGATGGATGGAAATGAAAAAGGACTAACGGCATATACATGAACACCACGATTCCGTAGCTGATGACATTTATAAACACAAATTTCCCCAGTGGAAATGAAGATATCTATCTAATCTAATGTATGTCTGCTCCGGCAGACAGACGCATCGACAAGGATATGTTTTAAACATTATTTTGTATTATTTATGAGGATGAATTCCATAACATGCCAATATAATTACAGAACATGTTTGAGTGTTATTTTTGCAAATATATCTTCGTTTGCATTTAAGTTGATAGTAAGAACATTGTAGCAGTTGATTGTAAGAATGGCTGTGTGAAATGTTCATATTATTAAAGAGAGGCATAATTTCGATTTCGTTTAGCTACAAAACAGTCTGCAGTTTGAGACAGCTTCACGTGTTTCACACATCTGCCGGCGGTGTTGCCATTTCTCATTTCAACCGTTTTTGTGCGTACGCATGGGTCAGAGTGTCCGTGAAGGACCGCACATCTTCCCGTCAAAGTTGCTTTTTATAAATCCCAATTATTTCATAGAGAGCGGCGTAAAATAATAATGACAATAGTAATAATAATAATAAAACGCTATGTACTGAGCAGTGATCTGGAAAATGTACAATACTTATAGCCAATACTTATAGCCTCTGTTCACCTGCAATGATGTCAGTTATTATTGTTCTGTAGTTGTTCGTCAGCGTGTCTACAAATTTGCCTCATAAATAAACTGACTTGACTTGACTTGACTTGAGGATGGGCTAATTTTAATGTCTGGACTGGAGTGAATTTTATAATATCTAACAATGGGTTTAATGTTTTTAACTCATTTCCATTTACTCTAGCCCATCCTCCTCAATTAAGGTTCAGTGGACTCCACTGAAACTGACAGGGAATAGGTTAATATAATGTGCCAAAGTGTTTGTGCCACATGTCACAAACCATTATTCTACTTTGTAGATAAGCCAAGGCTAAGGACAGATGAGAACAGCAGGCCAGTAAAAGATTTAGACACTGGTATGAAAGATGCTGATTTGACTCGCACACAGGCCCAAAACAAGTTAACTTCAGTATCTCCTTGAACGTTTTGTATTGTAGTGTGCTCTGTAGTCTCTCTTAGTCTTTTGTCTTTTAGGGCATGATGGGATGAGAAGGACTGTATGTTTTCTGGAAAGGAAGCAGTGTAATGAATGTGAAAGTTATACCAAAGTCACACCTGAAACATCTGGTTGTTCCTGATACTGGAATAAAAGTGGAAAAACTTAGAAAAGTTATCTTAATTGTGTTGAAAAGATGCCAAGTCACCAACAAGTGCAGAGAGGGATATTACAGTGATCTACTCCTTAAGATTTATAATAATTTGTCTTGAAATTATGATGCAGGGTTATACACTCACCTAAAGGATTATTAGGAACACCCGTCCAATTTCTCCTTAATGCAATGATCTACTGAACCAATCACATGGCAGTTGCTTCAATGCATTGAGGAGTGTGGTCCTGGTCAAGACAATCTCCTGAACTCCAAACTGAATGTCAGAATGGGAAAGAAAGGTGATTTAAGCAATTTTGAGCGTGGCATGGTTGTTGGTGCCAGACGGGCCGGTTTGAGTATTTCACAATCTGCTCAGTTACTGGGATTTTCATGCACAACCATTTCTATGGTTTACAAAGAATGGTGTGAAAAGGGAAAAAACATCCAGTATGCGGCAATCCTGTGGGCGAAAATGCCTTGTTGATGCTAGAGGTCAGAGGAGAATGGGCCGACTGCTTCAAGCTGATAGAAGGACAACTTTGACTGAAATAACCACTCGTTGCAACCAAGGTATGCAGCAAAGCATTTGTGAAGCCACAACATGCACAACCTTGAGGCGGATGGGCTACAACAGCAGAATACCCCACCGAGTACCACTCATCTCCACTACAAATAGGAAAAAGAGGCTACAATTTGCAAGAGCACACCAAAATTGGACATTGAAGACTGGAAAAAGGTTGCCTGGTCTCGATTTCCGTTGAGATATTCAGATGGTAAAGTCAGAATTTGGCGTAAACAGAATGAGAACATGGATCCATCATGCCTAGTTACCACTGTGCAGGCTGGTGGTGGTGGTGTAATGGTTTGGGGGATGTTTTCTCTGCACACTTTAGGCCCCTTAGTGCCAATTGGACATTGTTTAAATGCCACAGCTTACCTGAGCATTGTTTCTGACCATGTTCATCCCTTTATGGCCACCATGTACCCATCCTCTGACGGCTAGTTCCAGCAGGATAATGCACCATATCACAAAGCTTGAATCATTTTAAATTGGTTTCTTGAACATGACAATGAGTTCACTGTACTAAAATGGCCCCCACAGTCACCAGATCTCAACTCAATAGAGCATCTTTGGGATGAGGTGGAATGGGACCTTCGTGCCCTGGATGTGCATCCCACAAATCTCCATCAACTGCAAGATGCTATCCTATCAATATGGGCCAACATTTCTAAAGATTGCTTTCAGCACCTTGTTGAATCAATGCCACGTAGAAATAAGGCAGTTCTGAAGGCGAAATGGGGTCAAACACAGTATTAGTATGGTGTTCCTAATAATCCTTTAGGTGAGTGTACATAGATGGTTCAGCAGTATTGCAATTGCCAATAAAAATAAAACAACAGCAATATGTTAATGACAATGCTATAGGATAATACAATAATAGATTTTCAGAATATATCTTATCTTTCAGGTATTTATAGTGCTGATGGGTGGGCGGAATTGTCATAGCAAAACAGATGCTTACGTCACTTGTTATGTGTGACGTAAGCGTCACTTGTTATGTGTGACGTAAGCGTCACTTGTTATGTGTGACGTAAGCATTGTTATATGTGACGTAGGCGTAGGCGTAGGGGCCCCACAAGTGATCCATGATACACAACCGAAAATGTATTATGTAATTTGGGGCGCATACTGGGTGAGATGGCTCAGTGGGTAGGGAGTCAGACTTGTAGTCAGAAGGTTGCCAGTTCAATTCCCGACTGAGCCAAATGTCGTTGTGTCCTTGGGCAAGATACTTTACCCTTATTGCTCCCAGGTCGTTGCTGTATATAAGAAATTGTTCTTAGTCAACTTACCTGGTTAAATAAAAAGAAATAATAAATTTCACTAAATCCTGGCAATGGTTTAAGCCATGTAAATTAATATAAATTATTTTATAAAGCAATGTACAGCCAGTGTTGCTATACCCCCTTTGAGGGGCACCTTGGCTTGGGCTTGCAGTTGCACTGCTGGTTGGCTGGTGGTGGTGTGGGATGAAATCACTCAAGCAATATACATCTTGTTATTCATACTTTTCTTATTCTTCTTCTTACTCAATTTTTTGGTGCTTTATCAGCACGTTCAGTATTAACAATGTTGATTCCCTTCCAGTGGCATCATATACATCCTAGTCCCCTGTAGTGCACTTGTGAATTTGTAATTGATCGGTCCACTGGTTTTTTATTTCTTGCCATTTATAAGTGATTAATTTCCCCACTTAGAATGAATGGCCAGTGGGTTTACCCCCTCTGCTGGCGTCTAGAAGAACGGCAAAAGCAACATAGAACAAAGATGGCGGCAGTTGCTAGTACACACAGCCTATAGGGCTTATTCACAAACACCAGAAGTAGCTAACTGCGATCATATTGTTGACATCTCCTTTGCTAGTGGCGGACTTGAGAAGCTGATTATAGTAGCGTAATGGCTTCATCTTGACATTATCAAGAGAAGATTACCTTGATTGGTGTAGACCCATATCGAATAGAACCAAAAACATTTATTAAAGATGTAATGTATCTGTATATTTATAACTATCTTGATAATACAGTATCCACATACACGTTGCAGTAAGTGAAGCTGTTCAAGTCGCTTGACTCATACAACTATTTAATCTCTGGAAAGATCCACACCACCTAAGAATCCATCACAAAACCTCATCAAAAATATTAGTTACCCTTTAAGTGAAGACTTTACAAGTAAAGCAACCACTTGGGGTTGTGATCATGAACAACAGGCACTAAGTTATCATAAGCAAATGGATTCACACACCAATTTCAGATGTGAGACCAGTGGTTTTGTAATAAATCCAGAGCTGCCTTACATGAGTGCTACACCTGATGAGATATTACATTGCGACTGCTGTGGTGATGAAGTAGAGGAGGTTGAATATCCATTTCATGCTCATTAGCATAAGCCTCAATGAATGCGCTGATGGCAGATTCTGTTTGGAGGAATCTAATATAAAATTACAGATTAAACCTTCACATGCCTATTATTTTCAGGTCCAGACACAGATGCTTGTCTGAATAAGGAGTTTGCTGATTTTGTTGTTTGGTCAGACAATTATGTACACAGATGGGATGGAACCAGATATGGAACTGTGGGAAGTAATTACCGGTAAGTCTTTTTTGAAAGCGCTTCTCCCAGAGCTTGTGGGCAAATATTTCTCAAGGCCATGTCCATCAGCAGTGCTTACTGACACGGCAGATGTGACTGAGGTGGATCCCTCTGTAAGAAGAAAAAAGCCACTCCATCAGACATCTTCTTTGTGTGCAAGCAACCACACAAAGTGTGTGACCGTGTGGTGCGCTGTCAAAGTGAGGACTTCCCTCGTAGATGGTTTCAGCTCTCATGTATGAACATGAAATATATGCCAAATAAGGGGAGGAAATAGTACTGTTTAGTGTATTGATCTGAAGTGTGATGGTACATTGACACATTAAATTAGCAGTGTCGTTTGATTGTAATGTAAAAGTGTGTTAAAAATATTAAAAAAAATGGTTTCTGTCATAAAAAGTATCGAACAGCATCTCGTAGCTGGTAGAGAAAAACATTACGTTTGTTTAGAGAGCTTACTTCACACAGTTTACTTTGCTTTTGTTAAAACACCTTAGCAAAACATTCACATTTAGTGCATACATTTTTTTAAATTTTTTAATGAAAATAGCACCTGCTTGAATATGTTCTGATAAATGTATATGATATGTTTATATGACCTATTAAATGAGAATAAAAAAAACATGTTTTTATTGTACTTTATATTTGTTCATTGTCTTTTGTCACTCTATTCTAAAAATATGAAATTCAATCCCATTTCTAACGACATTGCTAAAATGTAAGATGACCATTAAAACAACTTTGTCAAATTCTATACTGAACCTGACACTTATGATTGAAATGTTAAGGTAACACTACACGCGATAACAACCCCAGTTTCAAAACCCTACATTTAATCAAAAGGTACAACCGAAGCGCACATGTTGGTTAGGCAACAACACACTGTAGTTATCTTATCGATAGCTGCTAACTCAGATCCTGATGACACCAGGTAGGAAATTGGTATCTTCTTTGACAGTATCATATATTTAATGCGCACCAATCTTTTCACTCTTTCTACATGTACGCAAACGTGCAATGTTGGCGAGTGGCCTCAACTTCAAGAGCAGACAGCTGTAAATGTCCTCAAGTATAACTGGGTGTTACACCTTGCGCCCATGTTAAGCCTACACTTTCTTGTATATGAAAGCCTCTATTTGCCAAGATGTAATCACTGGGGTTAAGTCGCTTGAGTAAGAGTTTTCTGTGACATGTTTATCTGGGGAGTGCCCTCTCTCCATGCCTTAGAGAGAAAATAAATGGTTCCCTGAGGTGTGATGACTATAAGGTATTTGAAAGTGTTATGGTGTTTATATGAAGACTAAGTGAGACTGTGTGCTGTCAAACTTGAAGGCCTGTATAAAAATTTCCAAATAATTTATAACTTTTGATCCAAAATGTTTCCTGAAGGTTATAAGCATAGACTTCCAAAGCTCGGCCATATCATGAACTTCTTGCACCCTGTTGTACCTGGCCATTACACATGCCTTCCCTGCTCATTCAGCCTTTCCTGTCTGACCTGTATCTCTTGCCAGCTTTAATGGGGGGGCCCAGTCAGGATGAGTGCTATCACGTAGATATGACAGCTTACCCAAAAGAAATCAATACAACAGGGACCATTCACCCTCAACATAATGGACGTCAGGGCTCCAGACATCCTATTTTTACTAGGAGCACTGTAACAAAATAATACAGTATCATACAAACACTTATTCCCTATCGGGCATGAATGCCAGACCTATGATAATTATATGGTCATAGGTGAGCTACGTTAATGACTGACTGCATATTACTAATGTCTCATCATGCCTGAATAGTACAGCTGTCTGCACTGTCTGAAACTTGAAAAGTGTCTCATTTCATGACATCCTCTATTTCAAATTGCACTTTCCGCCACTGTTTAACTATATGTGATAAAATGATGGGCACAGACATTGCTGTAGGGTAGCCTATCTAATTATTTTACCTGTTGTAAGTTTGGAAACTGCTATGGTAAATGATGGAAACAGATGTTATTTGTGAAGTATCTAACCCTAATGTTGGTAAAATGATGAGAACAGGCTTTGCTGTGAGGAGTTGGCTGAAAGTTTAGCCTGTTTTCTGACAGTTGATCGCATAAAAACTAACTCCAGGGTTCTTATTGCTGTTGTTAGAACATCAGTGTATTAGACAACACACCATCGCATTGAATTTTGCTTTAAAAAAGCAATAATACAGCGATAATACCGACGGTGTCACGTTTGTCAGTTGCCAGCTGAGCTGCATTGGTAATATGCAGTGAAATCTAATGCTGGAATCACACAAGGCACGGCAAACTGGTTGCGTTCTGGCGGAAGTCCGTTCATTTCAATAAAAAGCGAGCCGCAACGCTGCAGCAAATTTAGCAGATCCGGTAAAATGGGGATGCGCTTCGGCCGGTGTGTCGCAAGAGTTATAATTATCCAAATTGTGTGGTGCTTTGCCATACAGCACCAGAACCGGAAGTTGATGAGCTAATATGTCACTTTCACCTATGGGTTTATGGGATTGCAAGGAAAGCTTTGACAGCCCAGTAGATAGATTTTGTCACAAATTATTATTTTGATTGGACAACGTCCAAGCAATACATTGAAATCGTAAATTTTATTATTATTATTTCACCCTAATTTGGAACTCATTCAGAGACGCCTCATTGCAAGCTATTTTTTTTTCTTTCAATAGCACGTAATGTGTCCAATCATAGCCTGGGAGAACCCCAACGGACTTCCGCAAAATTTAGATTTGCTCTGCAAATCAGTCTGGCCAAGAGCCCATTCAAGCCCATTTCCAATTTTTCCAAATCGAGGAACCAATCACAACCGTTGAGGTGGGCTTTATACGATGACGATAGCGCAGCTTTATTCTGTTATTGGTTGAAGCAGACAATTATAACGATGGCAGCTGCAATGGAACATCCTCAATATCTAGTTATCAATAGCTAGTTATTTACCACTATACCGGACACCTAACCTGGCTAACTAGCTACTATCAGCTAATCAAATTGTTACGAAGGTAAGCATTTATGATGTAATGAATAATGAACGTTTAAAGAACATTGTTAAACATGTAGAAATGTTTAAACAGAGGCGATTTGGTGTGTAATTATCATTCAAACTATCCTCTTTTAGAGACTTATCATTAGCTGTCTAGTGAAGTGAATAATATAAATGGGGAGCTAGGTATTTTGTCCACTAAGGTAAGCAGTTGTAAATATTACGAGCTTCTTCCAACCACGCTAGCTAACAACAGCTGATTCCCGGTCCCTCTTCAAACTAAAACCATTATAACTTTTGTTTGCTTCACACTAATGACATCAAATTTCACACATGTACTCACCAGACATAGAAGTATGTTTCTAAACTGTTTTAGAGCTGCTGATCCATGACCTTCATATATTATTATCTATGTAACTTGTTTTTTTCTAGGCGGAATTGAAATTTCCATAAATTTATTCTGTGTTCCACTTTTATGT
>JACXGM010006218.1:0-33268 GCA_016801145.1 Umbra pygmaea
GTCTCATAGGTGTTGAGCCTCGTGTTAAATAACCTTTATCGAGTGGAATAAACGTATCTTTACTATGAATATGGGGTGCATTATATGCCGAATGACAATAACCTATAGCCCTAGAATGTCATTGTGAGGTTATTATAATGCGTTTTCATTTTGGGAAGATAGTGAAGGCCTAGGTGTAAAATGCACGGCCCGCCACTGCTAATACACTAGCATAGGAGGACACATATATGCTTGGTAATAGTTACAGTCATGTGCAAAAGTTTAGGCACTAGGGATGGGCATGAGTAATCGAGGATCGATAATTGATCATTAAGAATTTCGGCGATCACGTTCATTTGTTATCGATTAAACTAATGCAGGTTGCGTTGCATATAACTTGTAAAGCAATAAAATTAATTTCAATGTGTGGCAGCAATTAAACATTTTACCAACCAACGGTAATATTTGACGCTATACTACTCAGTTACCTGCAAGTTTTCCGTTTTGATTTCAAAAGTAATCATGAAGAGGAATCAGGTTCCCCGGGAGGAGTATTTAAGCGGAGCTCAATATCGCTCCAGTACCGCTCACTTCACATGATTAGGACATGCTCAGTGATGAGCAATACGTGTGTAGGTTACTTGGCTAGTGCGATTTGTTAATGTGTCATCATGGAGTACTCTAAATACTTTAGCGACATACATGATCCGACAATACATGGGTTTTGTTAATATTGTAATATGAATTAAAAAATTATTGGAGCGAATATGGAGTACTATCATTATTTTTCATGTGAGCGATGTGCAGGTTTGAGTGGAGCAGTTGAAAAAGGTGTGTAGTGGTGGAGCGGAGCGGAGCTGGACTGACGGTCACCAGGTTGGGGTCGCGTCTGACCCCAGATCATGTCAATGCTTGTCTTTCTAAATCAAGTAGACCGGTGCAGAATTTGTATGCGAGTTACTAGTTATTTTTTTAGGCTTAGTTAAAAAGCCTTATTTGGAGTAGCCTAATTAATAGTTAGGTAGGCTAATCTCACTCACCCTCTTTCTCGACTCAATGCCTTGGATCGTTTTGAGTTAGATTTTGTCAAATCTTGCCAGGTCTAAGTAGGCTATTATTATGTTTTTGGTTAACTTATTGTTTAACATGATTATTTTGTATTATAACAATTGAGGGTCTCTGTAAAAGAACGCCGGCTCGCGGCTGCATGTTCCGCTGCTTTTAGAGTAGTACCGCAGCGCATATAATCTTCAATTTTAACCGAACGTCGAGTTTAACTTCCACTCCACAAGTTGTTCTTCTTGTAACAAAGAGCTCATCAAAGAAAAACATGCCGTATTTTTGTATTTTAATTAGATTTTTAATTCATAAAAAGTTGAAATAATGAGCTTTTTAATATTAAAATGTTAATGATTAATCGATTGTCGATCATTAATTCTCCCGACGATCGACGAAGAAAATGTAATCAAATGCCCATCCCTATTAGGCACCCCTGACAATTTCCATGATTTTCATTTATAAACTATTGGGTGTTTGGATCAGCAATTTCATTTTGATCTATCAAATAACTGAAGGACACAGTAATATTTCAGTAGTGAAATTAGGCTTATTGGAAGAACAGAATCAAAACGAAATTTCATGTATCAAAACCAAATTAGACAGGTGCATAAATTTGGGCACCCCAAAAGAAACATTACATCAATATTTAGTTGATCCTCCTTTTGCAGAAATAACAGCTTCCTATAGCATGTAATGAGTGTCTGGATTCTGTATAAAGGTATTTTGGACCATTCCTCCTCGCAAAACATCTCCAGTTCAGTTAGGTTTAATGGTTGCCGAGCACGGACAGCCCGCTTCAAATCACCCCACAGATTTTTTATAATATATTCAGGTCTGGGGACTGGGATGGCCATTCCAGAACATTGTACTTGTTCCTCTGCATAAATGCCAGAGTAGATTTTGAGCAGTGTTTTGGGTCGTTATCTTGCTGAAATATCCAGCCTCGGCGTAACTTCAACTTTGTGACTAATTCCTCTACATTATTCTCAAGTATCTGCTGATATTGAGTAGAATCCATGCGAACCTCAACCTAAACAAGATTTCCAGTACCGGCACTGGCCACACAGCCCCACAGCATGATGGAACCTCCACCAAATATTACTGTGGTTAGTAAGTGTTTGTCTTGGAACGCTTTGTTAATTTACCGCCATGCATAATGCCCCTTGTTAAGACCAATAAACTTGTCCAAATGTGCGTTTGCATACTTCAAGTGACTGTTTGTGGCGTGTGTAAAAAAGCCTTCTTCCGCATCACTCTGCCGTACAGCTTCTCCTTGTGCAAAGTGTGCTGAATTGTTGAACGGTGCACAGTGACACCATCTGCAGCAAGATGATGTTGTAGGTCTTTGGAGGTGGTCTGTGGGCTGTTTTTAACCATTCTCACCATCCTTTGCCTTTGCCTCCAATATTTTACTTGGCCTGCCACTTCTGGCCTTAACAAGAACTGTGGTCTTCCACTTCCTCACTAAGTTCCTCACAGTGGACACTGACAGCTTAAATCTCTGCAATAGCTTTTTGTAGCCTTCCCCTAAACCATAATGTTGAACAATCTTTGTTTTCAGGTCATTTGAGAGTTGTTTTGAGGCCCCCATTTGGCCACTCTTCAGAGGAGAGTCAAAGAGATCAACAACTTGGAATTGGCCACCTTAAATACCTTTTCACATGATTGGATGCACCTGTCTATAAATTTCAAGGCTTAATGAGCTCACAAAACCAATTGTGTTCCAAATAATCAGTGTGAGGTAGTCACAGGGATTCAAATCAACAAAATGACAAGGGTGCCCAAATTTATGCACCCGTCTAATTTTGTTTTGATGCATATTGCACATTTTCTGTTAATCCAATGAACCTTGTTTCACTACCGAAATACTACTGTGTCCTTCAGTTATTTCATAGATCAAAATGAAATTGCTGATCAAAATACCCAATTATTTATTAATTAATATCATGGAAATGGTATATGCCATGAGCAAGATGGGCTGTAACCATAAGAATAAACTGCACAATGTGTCCGGAGGCACTGGCACATTTCACAGTTTGAGTCAAACACATTGCTTCTATGATTCCCCATTAAGATGCTCAGAGGGCTTTAATAACACAAATCATCTGGGGCGGCAGTGGCTCAGTGGGTCAAGTAGGTTGTCTAGCAACCGGAAGGTTGGTGGCACCTAACCCCAGCCGCTCCTGACGAGCTGGCTGCAGCTTTTCATTGCTGTCACCACCGTCTGTGTATGAATGAGTGAATGAATGGGTGAATGTGAGGCATTGTAAAGCACTTTGAGTGGCCACAATGAACCTGCATAATAAGTTGGAAATGGATATGAAAAGATATCAAAGCCTTGCAAATGCCAGTCAGTACTGTTCAATCACTTATTAAGAAGTGGAAGATTCTGGGATCTCTTGATACCAAGGCAATGTCAAGTAGACCAAGAAAGATTTCAGCCATTATTACTGGCTTATTTTTATGAAAGTGTATACAGTAGCTGAGAATGAGGAATTTTCAAGTGACCATAAACTTCCTTAGCCGGCCTCCACAGAATCAGAACTTCAGACATGTACTGTAGGATGCATGTTCTGGAGATGAGTTGGAAACCCTAGTAATGGTACACTACAGTTTCTTAATCTTCTATTTTGAATGGAATTTTGCTTGACATAAATAATTGTCCAGCAATGATACGGAAGAACGGCCTCCCTGATCGAAACCAGAGTGGTTGTTCATTGTTGGACTTCTGTGCTAGTCATGGATTGTCTATAATGAACACCATGTTCGAACATAGGGATGCTTATAAGTGTACTTGGTACCAGAGCTCCCTAGGCCGAAGGTCAATGATCGATTTTATAATTGTTTCATCTGATCTGAGGCCATATGTTTTGGAAACTCGGTTGAAAAGAGCGGCGGATCTGTCAACTGATCACCATCTGGTGGTGAGTTCGGTCAGGGGGTGGGGGAAGACTCTGGACAGACCTGGTAAACCCAAATGGGTGGTGCGGGTGAATTGGGAACGTCTGGAGGAGGCCCCTGTCCGATGGACTTTCAACTCACGCCTCCGGCGGAGCTTTTCGTGCATCCCTGTGGAGGTTGGGGGCATTGAACCTGAGTGGACAATGTTCAAAACCTCCATTGCTGAAGCTGCGGTGGGGAGCTGTGGTCTTAGGGTCTTGAATGCCTCAAGGGCTGGTAACCCACAGACACCATGGTGGACACCGGTGGTCAGGGAAGCCGTCCGACTGAAGGAGACTTTCCGGGATATGTTATCCCGGAGAACTCCAGAGGCAGTTGCAGGGTACCGAAGGACCCGAAGGGCTGCAGCCTCTGCCGTGAAAGAGGCAAAGCAGCGGGTGTGGGAAAAGTTCGGAGAAGACATAGAGAAGGACTTTCGGTCGGCACCAAAGTGCTTCTGGAAAACCGTCCGCCACCTCAGAAGGGGGAAGCGTGGTACCATCCAAGCTGTATACAGTAAGGGTGGGACTTTGTTGACCTCAACTGAGGAGGTAATAGGGCGGTGGAAGGAGCACTTTGAGGAACTTCTGAATCCAACTACTATGCCCTCTATATCAGAGGCAGAGCTAGAGGATGATGGGGGATTGTCGTCAATTTTCCTGGTGGAAGTCACTGAGGAAGTCAAACAACTCCACAGTGGCAAAGCCCCAGGGATTGATGAGATCCGTCCAGAAATGCTAAAAGCTCTGGGTGTGGAGGGGCTGTCTTGGCTGACACCCCTCTTCAACATTGCATGGAAGTCTGGAACAGTGCCTAAGGAGTGGCAGACTGGGGTGGTGGTTCCCCTGTTCAAAAAGGGGGACCAGAGGGTGTGTGCCAATTACAGGGGTATCACACTTCTCAGCCTATCAGGTAAAGTCTACTCTAAGGTGCTGGAAAGGAGGGTTCGGCCGATAGTCGAACCTCAGGTCGAAGAGGAACAATGCGGATTTCGTCCTGGTCGTGGAACAACGGATCAGATCTTTACTCTCGCAAGGATCCTGGAGGGGGCCTGGGAGTGTGCCCATCCTGTCTACATGTGTTTTGTGGATTTGGAGAAGGCGTATGACCAGGTCCCCCAGGAGATACTGTGGGAGGTACTGCGGGAGTATGGGGTGAGGGGGTCCCTTATTAGGGCCATCCAATCTCTGTACAACCAAAGCGAGAGGTGTGTCCGGGTTCTCGGCATTAAGTCGGACTCGTTTCAGATGAGGGTTGGTCTCCGCCAGGGCTGTGCTTTGTCACCAATCCTGTTTGTAGTATTTATGGACAGGATATCGAGGCGTAGTCGGGGTGGGGATGAATTGCAGTTCGGTGGGCTGAGGATCTCATCGCTGCTTTTTGCAAATGATGTGGTACTGATGGCATCATCGGCCTGTGACCTTCAGCACTCACTGGTTCGCAGCCGAGTGTGAGGCTGGGATGAGGATCAGCACCTAAATCTGAGGCCATGGTTCTCAGCAGGAAACCGATGGAGTGCCTACTCCAGGTAGGGAATGAGTCCTTACCCCAAGTGAAGGAGTTCAAATACCTTGGGGTCTTGTTCGCGAGTGAGGGAACAATGGAGCGGGAGATTGGTCGGAGGATTGGCGCAGCGGGGGCAGTATTACATTCAATATATCGCACCGTTGTGACGAAAAGAGAGCTGAGCCAGAAGGCAAAGCTCTCAATCTACCGGGCAGTCTTTCTTCCTACCCTTACCTATGGTCATGAAGGTTGGGTCATGACCGAAAGAACGAGATACAGGGTACAAGCGGCCGAAATGGGTTTCCTCAGGAGGGTGGCGGGCGTCTCCCTTAGAGATAGGGTGAGAAGCTCAGTCATCCGTGAGGATCTCAGAGTAGAGCCGCTGCTCCTTTGCGTCGAAAGAAGCAAGTTGAGGTGGTTTGAGATTATATCTCCAACCTGGCCTGGGAACGCCTCGGGATCCCCCAGTCGGAGCTGGTTAATGTGGCTCGGGAAAAGGACGTTTGGGGTCCCCTGCTGGAGCTGCTGCCCCCGCGACCCAATCCCGGATAAGTGGACGATAATGGATGGATGAATGAATGGATAAATAAAATCATTTAAATGATGTTACGAATATGTTAATATGCAGCTAGTGGTAATGTGGACTTATGGTTAAGAGACTCGTGACTCGACTCAGACTCTTGGTCATAGACTTCAGACTTGAATCCTATAAAAGGACTCGAACATCTCTGATTTGTGCAGTTCAAAAAACTTTTTTCTCATATTTTAAATGTATTTTTGGGTCTTTCCCGTAGTGATGGCTCACTATAGGAATTTGGACTATGTGTCCTCTGATATTTATTCCCCAGTTGAAAAATAAAGTCTTGGCTTGCCACGTATAGTACGTGTTCCTATTCAGGTGAAAACAATAACATAATATAGGAATGGGAATGTACTTCAATTAGATTTTACTCAAAAGAATATCTTGGGGTGCCAATCATTTGCACACATGCTTTGGAGAAGACAGGTTCTTTCATTTTTCACATTTGTTTTTTTTCAATCCACCCCCACCTGGTGTCTCCCATGTTCCCATTATCCCCTGTGTTTCTTTCCCTGTTCTTGTTGCCAGGTTCTTGTGTGATTCCAGAGTTGTTCTCGCTATTAGTCTTTTCCTGATTTACTAGTACTTGATCTACATTACCTGTGTACTGAAGCCTTGCCTGCTACATCCTTATCTGCCTGCTGGCCACCTGTACCTTTAGTCTGCTAGCCTCTGTGCATCGAACACTGGTCTGCCCACAACCTGATTCAGCATGTCAATACTGTTTTCAATAAACATGTGAACTTACCATGCCTGCCTCCTGTGTCTGTATCTAGGACTCAGTCTAGTTTCAGACCATTATAGAATGCACTTAATACTGTCAGTCACAATGGATAGGAGCCTCTGCGGAACATCATAATTGTAAATGTAAAAAATGCTAATGAATAAAGTAGTCATTCTCACCAGATGCTGACACACACATCATCTAGTCCTTCACAGATGGATGTTTTTTCGCAGTCACTTTTACAGCTCCCCTTTTCCGTACAGCTGGTAGGCCTCTCGTCACAGAACTTACACAGTCTTCTTAACTTGAAGCTCGATGACATAGGGTCTGGGGTGGAGATTAGGAAACAGACATGTTAAGATAAATTGTAAGAGTATCTAAGTGATATGGGAGGATCCGTTTGAGGTTAAATTAAATCAGTATGAGGCTTCAGAAACATATGGAATTTAATTCTATACTTTATTCTATATTTTATTTAATAAAATTTACATTTTAGTCATTTAACGGATGCTCTTATCTTATCTCTTATATTTGCCTTCCACGGCCTGTGGTGATGTCCAAGTCAGCTGGCCTACCTAAGCAGGAAGCTCGATGTTTGTGGCGTAGTCAGGGATTCCCTCGATGTCATAAAATTGAGAAAGCTGCTTCTTATGTGAAGCTATCTAGAGCTGGACAATGCTAGCTTATTGACCATGAATCCTTTTCTCAAGGAGAATGACTGAAACACACCCGCTTCAATATGTGACATGAGGAACGCACTGCAATCTGTGCCTTGTGCAGTTCATCCAAGGTCCAGCTGGCACTCTGGAAAAGCTTGGCTGCATCATAGGTACATTCTATCACATCCTAACTCTTAACCCAAGTCTTGAAACCTTTTAGGTCCTTTCATGACAAATATACCCTAATAATTTCTTAATTATGAAACCAAAACCCTTAACACACTCTTAAATAAAAGCATAAAGGATCTAAAACATAGCTTTATTTCTGTATATATGGGTGTAAACTGTACTGACTTAATGAGATTATACTTAAAGCGTGGCAGGGTAGCCTAGTGGGAAACATGAAACGGAGCTACATTCTCCTCCATGGCAAAGCAAACATGTTTTCCATGATGTCAGTGTCAGAAGTAGAGTCAGTGTCAGAAGCTTTCAATTTTGTGCTGTGAAGAATCGATCTTGGAGATGTATCTCAGTGTTTTTACTGCTTGAATACTGTAGTCAAAATATATTTCATTCCAGGGCCAGGAGTGTAACGAGAAACTACAGCCAAAATGCCTCAACAATGCAAAACCTGTTTGCAGTTATGTATTCGCAGGGTGTTCAACATTACACACGTGTTCTATGAAACCTAACATGACAACTCAATAGGAAATTGCGGAAGCATCTGTTACAACTTAAAAACATGGCTGAATGAACACATGATGATGTAATGTGGGTTGAATGAAACATGTTGCTTAACTGTGGAATTAATTACAAGGCTAAAATAGTGTAACTCTACCTTGAGAATGACACATTGTGACATAGTATTACATCGAACCAATCAAAGGGTTCAAGTTAGGTCATAAAATTCACCCATCTTAATATCAATGTAAGGCCTCTGTAAGCCTGACTTTATGGAAATATATAAGACTACTTACAGTGCCTTGCAAAATTATCCAAACTCCTGAAATATTCTCTAATTTACCTCTTTAATATATTTTTTTAAACACAGAAATTCTAACTGAATTATTGAAAGGTGACACTGGTGTGATGTGGAGACATTTTGTAAGAAAAAGTGAACAAATTGCAAATAACATAAATATTTTGTAGAGCCACCTTTCGCGGCAATAACAGATTTTGGATTAGGTACCATCTTTTCATACAATGTCATATTTGGAACCATTGATACCCTGACTGGGCCACTGTAGAACATTCACCTTTTAGTTCTTTAACCACTCTAATGTTTATATTGTGGCTGGGATTATCGTCCTGCTGAAAGGTGAATAGCCTTCAAAGTTTTATTTCTTTAAAAAACAAGCATGTTTTCTTGCAGTACTTCCATGTATTTTCCTCCTCCCATTCTTCCTTGAGTAGGGCTGTCACGATTACCTGTATGTCATTTTGCTGATGACTAATTGTCCCACAAATAATTGCGATTAATTATTTAATAGTATTTTTTTCATTTAAGGCCAATATCCTTATCTACACTCACTTAAAGGATTATGAGGAACACCCGTTCAATTTCTCCTTAATGCAATGATCTACTCAACCAATCACATGGCAGTTGCTTCAATGCATTTAGGGGTGTGGTCCTGTTCAAGACAATCTCCTGAACTCCAAACTGAATGTCAGAATGGGAAAGAAAGGTGATCTAAGCAATTTTGAGCGTGGCATGGTTGTTGGTGCCAGACAGGCCGGTCTGAGTATTTCACAATCTGCTCAGTTACTGGGATTTTCGCGCACAACTATTTCTAGGGTTTACAAAGAATGGTGTGAAAAGGGAAAAACATCCAGTATGCAGCAGTCCTGTGGGCGAAAATGCCTTGTTGATGCTAAAGCTCAGAGGAGAATGGGCCGACTGCTTCAAGCAGATAGAAGGGCAACTTTGACTGAAATAACCACTCGTTACAACCGAGGTATGCAGCAAAGCATTTGTGAAGCCACAACACGCACAACCTTGAGGCGGATGGGATACAACAGTAGAATACCCCACCGGGTACCAATCATCTCCACTACAAATAGGAAAAAGAGGCTACAATTTGCAAGAGCTCACCAAAATTGGACAGTTGATGACTGGAAAAATGTTGCCTGGTCTGATGAGTCTCGATTTTGTTGAGACAGAATTTGGTGTAAACAGAATGAGAACATGGATCCATCATGCCTTGTTACCCACTGTGCAGGGTGGTGGGGGTGGTGTAATGGTTTGGGGGATGTTGTCTTGGCACACTTTAGGCTCCTTAGTGCCAATTGGGCATAGTTTAAATGCCACGGCCTACCTAAGCATTGTTTCTGACCATGTCCATCCCTTTATGGCCAGCATGTACCCATCCTCTGATGGCTAATTCCAGCAGGATAATGCACCATGTCACAAAGCTTGAATCATTTCAAATTGGTTTCTTGAACATGACAATTAGTTCACTGTACTAAAATGGCCCCCACGTTCACCAGATCTCAACCCAATAGAGCATCTTTGGGATGTGGTGGAACTTGAGCTTCGTGCCCTGGATGTGCATCCCACAAATCTCCATTATCTGCAAGATGCTATCCTATCAATATGGGACATCATTTCTAAAGAATGCTTTCAGCACCTCGTTGAATCAATGCCACATAGAATTTAGGCAGTTCTGAAGGCAATAGGGGATCAAACACAGTATTAGTATGGTGTTCCTAATAATCCTTTAGGTGAGTGTATATGCACAGCCAATACTCTTCCTCGCATGATAAGTCATTTGGTATTGCGTTTAGGGACAGGCTATTTAACACGTAATACTGTTAACATGAGACATCAAGTTCGGATTTGCTTATATTTAGTAATTGAAAGCACTTATATTAAGTTAGCCACTATAGCCACAGTAGTGTATATCAGGGTTAATCAACTCTAACGCTAGGAGGGCCAGAACCTGCTGGTTCTTTTCTACCTCATCCTTAATTGCACCCACCTTGTGTACCAGGTCTAAACAAGTCCCAGATTATAGAGTTGCAATCAAAACACAAAGTGGATCTGGCTTCGAGGGCCAGAGTTGACCATGCCTGGTATACAGTACCGGTATATATATTTTTGCCTTTCTTCCTAAATAAAAGCCCTCCAGTAATGAAAATCAAAATATTAACCATTGCAAAAATTACATTTTTTTATAATATAACACTAAATTATATTACAATATTGTTAAATAATTATTTACCATTATAAACAACATTTAAATTTTTCAAACATTCTTATATTTTTTAATACGAAAAACTTCAATTTTTGTTATTTATATAACTTTAATGGCTTATTTTCTGAAGGCGAAACTAGGCGCAGCTAGATATTCACTATTCTGGTTTATGGCTATACTTTCTTAGCTATGTGATGAAAACTTCGCAATAGCCAAAAGAGGAATTAAATTTAGTGTCGTATTTTCCAAGTTAGATTATATTTTTTAATATATCCTAAAAACAAATGTGCACACCATGTGGTCATTGTGTTTATCCCTAAACCCATGTTGTTTAAAAAGACTGCACGTTTTTGTTAACCTGCCGTTGTGCTACACATATGTACACCTATTTTAAATAGTTTGTTTAAAGATGAAGTCCGGGATTTTTATAATTGCAAAACAATTTTTTAGGCCCCCTATTTAAATCCGGATGTGTAGCATAGAAGTACAATCATCGTCTTACTGTAGTTAGCTTGAAACCGGAAGTGTTCTCAAGGATATTGCAGGCATTCCCTTACAGAGTGTCAGGCAGAGAATTCCCAACAAATGTATGACATATGGTTTGCTAGTGGAGGAAGTCCTGTTGAAAGAGCTGTGAATCAATCCAGAGCTATACGGTGATGTCTAATGAGGTTGCCGAGCAAGCACAACCTCTAAACGCAGGAGAACAATCGAGAAAATAAGAACTTAGACATTTCAAAGAAATAAGTCTCGAGCGGGGACCCGTTTTAACATTCTGTGTATCCAATCAGAGCACCTAAATTCACATTTTTTTTTACCTAGTGGCCTAAATAGTTCTAAATATTGTGAATGCTTCTAATGCAGCTAAAATGTTTTTTAGGCTTACCTATTAATGGAAATGGGCGAAAAAAACAAAGCTACTATCCACGCGAATGATCTAATGATTATTTGTACCATTAAAAGTGTTTTACACTGGCTTCAGTTTGTTAAATATTTTAATTGAAAGATCAAGTCTTTATGGAATAAATAGGCCATGGAAATGCGTATGTCAAATAAATAATGCCGCAAAAATTCCATGACAGCTGTTGGGTTGGATTACATTGCACAAAAATTGTAAACAAATTTAAATGTCATGAAATTTAAACATCATGAAAGCAGCAAACAACTATTATCTAAACAACTTTCTGTGGAGCTGTCAAAAGCACTGCTTTACCAGTAGGGGAGAAATACGTCCAGTGGTGTAAAAATAACTATTTTAGATGGAAATCTATGACGGAAAAAATTGCCATTATCCAAAATAATTGCTGTTTCTTCAAATAATCGCGATTAGAGTATTTTAAGTATTTGTGTTCCAGTCAACCATATCAAGAGCAAAGAAATAAGCCATTACTAAAACACCAAATGAAACCATGAATGAATGAGTTTGCCAACGAGGAATGATAGTGTGGTCAGAAGAAACTAAGAAATGGTTTTTAGTTAGCCGTTATGATTACGCTCACCAACTATACTTCCATGATTGAATATACAGGCACCCCATCTGCACGCAAGGAGTCGCTGGAGAGCGAAGTGGCAAGGTAAATAATTAGACTTATCTATTCCAAATCTGGGCTGCATTATGACAATTTGCGCTGCCCTGTGCTGGAGGTCTGGAGAAAGTCAGAATACATAGTCAGGCACGAACCACTGACTATCATGACGTAGCTTGTCCTGCAATGCACCAACTTAGCCCACTATGCCACTAGGGTAAAGTAATGTTGTCCTTGTAATAACAATGTTTTTCATCTTTATAAACTGGGAGCTTCCGCAAAACTGGGGTGAATAAAATCAAGAAAAATCAAGAAAAATATTGCAATTATTTTTGCAAAGAATTCCCAACATGAAACCAATGTTGTCACGGCCCCCCTCAGACTGAGTTGGTGGCTAAGCTGGACTGTTAATGTCATCCCCTACATTCACCAATAGATTCTCTTATATACCATTCACTGCACATACCGGTTATTCCTCCATTAATCAGCACCTGTATTTAGTTCCGGGGTTTACCTTAGTCCCTCTTGTTACGTTACATGTGTTTGTGCAGTCAAGATTGTATTGCTTATTTGCCTTTTGACTCCTCGCAGTCTTTTCGATTTCAAAGTGTTTTGTGTAATTAAAACCTTATTATTGCATGTTCGCTCTTGTCTCTGACTACTCCCTTCAAACCAATTTTACAAATGTCACCTTTCAATACTGTATTTTGAGATTCAGTGTATAAAAATAAAACAAAAAAAACATAGCAAATTTTAAGTGGTCCACTTGTGATTAAAAATACGTACAGTGCCTTGCGAAAGTATTCGGCCCCCTTGAACATTTCAAAATTTTTGCTACATTTCAGGCTTCAAACATAAAGATATAAAACGGTAATTTTTTGTGAAGAAGGAACAACAAGTGGGACACAATCATGAAGTGGAACGAAATTTATTGGCCCCTTTACTTTCAATGCAGCAAACTCTCTCCAGAAGTTCAGTGAGGATCTCTGATATGATCCAATGTTGACCTAAATTACTAATGATGATAAATAGAATCCACCTGTGTGTAATCAAGTCTCCATATAAATGCACCTGCTCTGTGATAGTCTCAGAGGTCCGTTGAAAGCACAGAGAGCATCATGAAGAACAAGGAACACACCAGGCAGGTCCGAGATACTTTTGGGGAGAAGTTTAAAGCCGGATTTGGATACAGAAAGATTTCCAGAGCTTTAAACATCCCAAGGAGCACTGTGCAAGTGATAACATTGAAATGGAAGGAGTATCAGACCACTGCAAATCTACCAAGACCCGGCGGTCCCTCTAAACTTTCAGGTCATACAAGGAGAAGACTGATCAGAGATGCAGCCAAGAGGCCCATGATCACTCTGTATGAACTACAGAGATCTACAGCTGAGGTGGGCGAGTCTGTCCATAGGACAATAATCAGTCGTATACTGCACAAATCTGGCCTTTATGGAAGAGTGGTAAGAAGAAAGCCATTTCTGAAAGATATCAATAAAAAGTGTTGTTTAAAGTTTGCCACAAGCCACCTGGGAGACACACCAAACATGTGGAAGAAGGTGCTCTGGTCAGATGAAACCAAAATGGAACTTTTTGTTATGTTTAGCGTAAAAGCAACACAGCTCACCACCATGAACACACCATCCCAACTGTCAAACATGGTGGTGGCAGCATTGATGGGAAGATGGATGGAGCCAAATACAGGACCATTCTGGAAGAAAACCTGATGGAGTCTGGAAAAAAAACTTGAGACTGGGACAGAGATTTGTCTTTCAACAAGACAATGACCCAAAACACAGATCTACAATGGAATGGTTCACAAATAAACATATCCAGGTGTTAGAATGGCCAAGTCAAAGTCCAGACCTGAATCCAATCGAGAATCTGTGGAAAGAACTGAAAACTGCTGTTCACAAATGCTCTCCATCCAACCTCACTGAGCTCAAGCTGTTTTGCAAGGAGGAATGGGCAAAAATTTCAGTCACTCGATGTGCAAAACTGATAGAGACATACCCCAAGCGACTTACAGCTGTAATCGCAGCAAAAGCTGGCACTAGAAAGTATTAACTTAATATTTTTGCACGCCCAATTCTTCAGTTCTTTATTTGTTAAAAAAGTTTGAAATATCCAATAAATTTTGTTCCACTTCATGATTGTGTCCCACTTGTTGTTGCTTCTTCACAAAAAATTACAGTTTTATATCTTTATGTTTGAAGCTGGAAATGTGGCAAAAGGTCGAATTGTTCAAGGGGGCCGAATACTTTCGCAAGGCACTGTACATTTTCAACCTTTACTACATAGCACTACATAGGAACTTAAAGATGTTAAGATTTGTGGTAATTGCTCTTGTCTGCAATGGAATATTAGATGCTTACTGTATATAAGGCTACCTTGACCATGACAACAGATCAAAAGTCCCTCCATAAATTGGGACAGTAGTGTCAGAAATCTTTTTTTCCATGTACACAAGGCTAATGAAAATACAATTCAAGATAAATATGAAACAAGAGAATACATATGGAGGGCACTGTAGAATGTGGCGTAACAGTATATAGTGACTTACCGGTGGTAAAAACGATGTGGTCGTTGCACTCATCCTCAGAACAGGCGCAGATGAAGAACTTGGAGCCCATGCCCATCTTCTCCTTCATCTCACACCTGCTGTTGCTGTAGTCTTTCAGCCTCACACCATGCAGCTCATTGGCCGGGTTGTGGCAAACTGTGTCTATGGTGAAGCTGTCATCTGTCTTTCTCCTGGAAAATAACATAACAGGGCCCTTAGTACCATGCTAATTCATTTTTATGAGACAAAATGGAAAGTCTATGTAAATTGCAGTTTATTCCTCTGTTGTTTTGCTATAGATGGACATTAACAAAAGGGGAAGTTCATACATTTAGAAACAGCAATGTAAGCATAATGCTAATGTCTCGGTGAATAAATGGTAAAGTTACCACTGTACTATGTGTAACAAATAATCCTGAATGTGCACAAATGTATTCCTATCGTAAGGGGATACTTCATTCTCTGGCTGAGTGGTAGGGAGCACAGTGAACGCCATTTGAAGAGGTTTTGCAGTACACATACCAACAGGGATTCTGCTGACATCAGCTTCTAAAGCAGTAAACTTAACTACAGTAGAAATAGTGGCTTTCAGATTATAATAGTAGGTGGTTTTCTGCACATGCACGAGAATAATATAAAAAGCCAATATTTGGGTTTATCTTCTTTGCAAAACCTTATTGACGGGATATGGAGTAATGACTAGCCAGCAAGCTCTACTAATGTCAGGTTCTAAGGTAATTTATACTCACATGACCATTTTACAGTATTAATATTGACACATATCATGACGAAAATATCCTGCAAACTTTATCTGTACTTTGGCCCTCAGCAACCAGCCATCTGTTTCACAAAGACTAACAAAGCTTTGCTTACCACATCAATGAATTCCAAGCCAGGGGTCTCAAACCGGTTCCACAGAGGGCCTAGTGTATGCTGATTTTTGGTCTTTCCTTTCAATTAAAGCCCAATTAAGACTTTGACTGCCAGGTGAGGGAGGGTCCTAACCAATTAATGTCCTAATCAATCAGTCAGGTACAAGGTAAAAGGGAAAACCTGCATATACCAGGCCTCATTTAAGACCCCTGCTCATAGGTGTAAACTATATAGCTACACTAAATGTAGGTTACTTAGTTGTGACACAACACTGCACATCCCTGTATGACGATTTACTGTAAACTGTTCATCTATTTAGATATTTAAATAAAATAAAATTATTCACATGTTCATATCATGATATCTTATATTCTTGCAACACATACACAATTTTGTTACCTTTGTATACATTCTGTGTATTCTGTCCCTATACATTGCCTACAACTAACAGCACAATTGCAGTAAATAAAAATCTGAGCACACCTGTACATTTGCCCAGTGATTAAAGAATGTGATTCTGTCAGTTTGGTGTAGTGGTCTATAAGTTCCTGACTCAGAAACACACGTGCCCCCTGATGACGGTGTTTGAGCCCCAATTGGTCGCTGTCTTTGCCCTTCCTCTCTGTCGATGTCACGTCTCCCTATAAGGACGTGTGATTTTAAGTTCCTTCCTTCTGTGCTCCTGCTGCTATTCAATCACACGTTTATTTTCCAATAGATGTGTCCAATCATTTAGCCACAGCTGCAGCCACTTCTAATCATCAGTGAAGTGTGTTTGTAACTGTGACATACTGTTTCCTGCTACACGGTCTGTGTTTCATGTATGTTGTGTTTAGTGTGACTACAGTATCTCACAAAAGTGAGTACACCCCTCACATTTTTGTAAATATTTGATTATAACTTTTCATGTGACAACACTGAAGAAATGACACTTTGCTACAATGTAAAGTAGTGGGTGTACAGCTTGTATAACAGTGTACATTTGCTGTGCCCTCAAATTAAGTCATTTTCTATTAAACACAGTTAATTTTCATTCCGTCCTTCACGAGTGTATTCCACAATACACCCGTGGAAAACAACAGTTCACCTCTACTGTATAAACCTGTCTCCCTAGCCTCTGCTTTATTCTGTCCTGTCAATTAAATTATACAAATATTTTTAAGAGGAAAAAAATATTCTGATAATGACACATTGCATTAGAATGACTTCAATGTAGATGTTAGATATTAAATGGGTGATGGGTGGTGCAGTAGTCACTCTCACCAGGTGCTGACACACACGTCTTTAGGGTTGGTGCAGGTGGATGTGATTTTACAGCCACTGGTACAGTTCCCTGTGCCCGTACACCTGGAAGGCCTCAGTCCACAGATCTTACAGCGCTTATTCTGCTTGGTGCCCAGTGATGAGGCACCTGGGAGAGACAAGTAAACCAAGAGGGAGACATGTTAGGATGCATAGATTTACAACTAAATGGACTCGATATCCCACCATTAGCCATCAATGTAAGGTTACTTATTTGACACCAAATAATTAAATTTTTTACCAACCCAACTACGGAAAACCTCATCCATATTTCAAAATCACATTTGTTTCTAAAATACACAAACAGAAAAATACTAAAACGGTGTGCTTTGTCATCAAATATATTACATATAAATATGAACATTTCTTGATCTGGAAGATTACGATGGTTGCTGGCAGTTATAATAAATCCAAACTGATTTTTTTTATCAAAGGTATACCTTTGTATTCAGCTCCAACATATTCTGTAAAGCAGACCACAAAACATTTATTTTAAACTGTATTACCTAGAGCAAACATTCAGCAAATTCTGTGCCCTGTCATCTATTATAGTCATGTTCAGGCTTGAATAATCACACAAACACAGTGGTGCGATGATGAGGGGCTGCCTGTGTGATAGTCATCTCTACTTAGACAACCACAAGGCAGACAGGACAACAAACAAAAGAAACATAAAACAGCAGTATATCTTTCAGGCGAATACGCTCTAATTTGTCAATTTGATTTACTTGCTGTCTTGCCAAATAACGATAATGGTATGTGTGTGTTTGGGACTTTTACTCCCACATATATTTATACTGGTTATCTGTCTGTCCCTGCAGTTGCAGTGCTACTTGGGATGACCATTAGACTGCATGCTGCTGTTTGGCTGATGGGAGTGGATACAAATCTCTGACACATGTATTCTGGGAGCTAACATATCCTCCAATCCCACATCCTAAAAAGTAGCAGGGGGTGCTGTCTTCACCGCAGTATGTTGGTGGCACAAATCCATCAACCTCAAAGATTCGGAGACAAGAACATCTCTATCCTTCCTGACTTCCTTAACGGAATTTTACTTTAAAACATCAGAGACTAAATAAACCCCGTCCCCAAACACACACCCTCTCATTTTTGTAAAGAAGAATGTATTAAATAAACACATTGCAAGCACTAAGTCCCACAGTGGTAAAAGCCCAAAATGAAAAGCCATCCTGTATCCATGGTGAGAAGAACATCATCTCTTGTAAACAAAATGTGTAAGTCACTGTTTGCTAAGCTTTTGGGCTACTTGTTATGAAACAAAATAATTTAAAAAGTTATGCTTTGCATGGCGCATCATTTACAGTGCATATTTTTCATTGACACATTGACAACAGCTTGTAATTGCGAATTTCAATTATAATTTTTTTTTTAAACCTGTCTTTGGCATGTCTAAGTCTCAAGACACACCTCTCATAGTAAGGAAATAAAATGTACGAACTCTAAAGAGAAAGTAAAAATGGAGCAATTCTTTTACCCGATAGAGCACAGGCAAATCACACTCTTCTGTTCTATTTGTTCTCACAGACCTGTTAGGCTTTAGCAATGAAATAAATCAGAAGGAAAACAAAAATTCTTCTAAGTACTAAAACAGGGATAAGATCAAAATAAAATAAAAAGAGGGACAATGTGTCAATGGGTAAGGGAGATATGGTATGAAGTCAACTGTACAGTGTACATGGAACTGACTGTACGCAAAGGCCCGATGGAGAAGGAACAGTGAACCTGTTACCTTGTGACACAGACATCAGTTAATGTGTATTATTGGGCTGTTAGCTGGACCGTGCCTGCATGGTTGACTTGAAGTTCTCCTTTTGAAGACTGTCACCCAAGGCAAAAAGATGAAGGGTTAACTGTAGCAGTAAAATGTAACTGTAGCATTAGTATAACAATAATATGTAACTGTAGCATTAGTATAGCAATAATGTAGCATTAACTACAGTATAGCAGTAATATGTACAGTAACTGCAGCATTAACTATAGTACATCAGTAATATCTAACTGTAGCTTTGACTACAGTATAACAGTAATATGTAACTGTAGCATTAACTACCGTATAGCAGCAATATGTAACTGTAGCATTAACTACAGTACATCAGTAATATCTAACTGTAGCATTAATTACAGTATAGCAATAAGATGTAACAGTATAATTAACTACAGTATAGCAGTGATATGTAACTGTAGCATTAACTATAGTATAGCAGTAATATGTACAGTAACTGTAGCATTAATTATAGTACATCAGTAATATCTAAATGTAGTATTGACAACAGTATAGCAGTAATGTATAAATGTAGCATTAACTGCAGTATAGCAGTAATATGTACAGTAACTGTAACATTAACTACAGTACATCACTAATATCTGACTGTAGCATTAACTACAGTATAGCAGCAATATGTTACTGTAGCATTAACTACAGTATAGCAGTAATATGTAACTGTAGCATTAACTACAGTATAGCAGTGATATGTAACTATAGCATTAACTACAGTATAGCAGTAATATGTAACTGTAGCATTAACTACAGTATAGCAATAATATGTAACTGTAGCATTAACTACAGTACATACCTAATATCTAACTGTACCATTAACTACAGTATAGCAGCAATATGTTACTGTAGCATTAACTACAGTATAGCAGTGATATGTAAATGTAGCATTAACTACAGTATAACAGTAATATGTAACTGTAGCATTAACTGCAGTATAGCAGTAATATGTAACTGTATCATTAACTACAGTATAGCAGTAATATGTAACTGTAGCATTAACTACAGTATAGCAGTGATATGTAACTGTAGCATTAACTACAGCATATCAGTAATATGTACAGTAACTATAACATTAACTACATTACATCATTAATATTTGACTGTAGCCTTAACTACAGTACATCAATAATATCTAACTGTAGCATTAACTACAGTATAGCAGCAATATGTAACTGTAGCATTAACTACAATATAGCAGTAATATGTACAGTAACTATAGCATTAACTACAGTAGAGCAGTAATATGTAACTGTAGCATTAACTACAGTATAGCAGTAATATGTAAATGTAGCATTAACTGCAGTATATCAGCAATATGTAACTGTAGCATTAACTACAGTATAGCAGTAATATGTAACTGTAGCATTAACTACAGTATATCAGTAATATGTAACTGTAGCTTTAACTACAGTATATTAGTAATATGTAACTGTAGCTTTAACTACAGTATAGCAGTAATATGACACTGTAGCATTAACTACAGTATATCAGTAATATGTAACTGTAACATTAACCACAGTATAGCAGTAATATACAACTGTAGCATTAACTACAGTATAGCAGTAATATGTAACTGTAGCATTAGCTGATGCATTAGCTGTAATTCAGTGCTAGGACAAAAAGCCCACTGTAGCTGTTACCAATCTGCAGGGTGGAGCAGAGCTGTGGCTGGCAGCAACCAAAATACAACCTGCAAGTCTGACAAATAGAGCAACTGAAGCAGAAGCCACATCCACTGCAGCTAGCAGCATTCACACAGTATATGTACAATGAAGTATGAGCATTCACACAGTATATATACGATGAAGTATGAGCATTCACACAGTATATATACAGTAAAGTATGAGCATTCACACAGTATATGTACAATGAAGTATGAGCATTCACACAGTATATATACGATGAAGTATGAGCATTCACACAGTATATATACGATGAAGTATTAGCATTCACACAGTATATATACGATGAAGTATGAGCATTCACACAGTATATATACGATGAAGTATGAGCATTCACACAGTATATATACGATGAAGTATTAGCATTCACACAGTATATATACGATGAAGTATGAGCATTCACACAGTATATATACGATGAAGTATGAGCATTCACACAGTATATATACGATGAAGTATGAGCATTCACACAGTATATATACAGTGAAGTATGGTATCCATATCAAGGCATTGCAGATAGATGTTGTTAAGCCATGGATATTTCTATGGTGTATTTTATTGTCTGAGTTGATCAATATTAAGCAAATACTGACATTTCAGTCCACTTCAAGATTAGTGAATGTAGCCTGAGGTAAGGTTTGTAATATGCTACAGTTAAAACAGCAAGGCATTTTCTTCTGAGAGCTGTTGTAGAGAGAGCATAAATATAATTAAATCATTAGACATACTCCTCTCAAAGCGTGTGTCATTTAAGTCCAAGGAGGAGGTCTATGGTGGGGATGAATGCTGGTAATTGTCACCCTGGGCAACACATAATTGCAGATGTGTGGGAGAGAATTATAAGAAGTCAAAGCGGTTTGGTGCCATTGGGACAAAGTTGGAGACGGGAAATAGATTCAAAATTCTGATGTGTCTACCAAGTTCAAATAATGGTCCAAATATAATTCCCACGTCCAGTGTCAACAGTGAACTACGAAGTCCCATGGGTAGGACCATCATGCATGCTTGCTTTTTTGCAACAGGTGGTGAACTGTTGTAGCTAAACCTCCTACCATTGTGTGAAGCACCGTTAGTACAAAACATGTGCTTCCCCTTTGCAGAAACATCATGATATTCAAATGGTTTTCTGATGTGATTTCCTCTTGAAAAACATTATTGCTTACTTCCTGATTATTTTTATCCCAGTTTAGGAGAAAATTAGGAGTTGGCTGTTAATACTGTATATCACCATCACTGATATTGAACATCTCTGAGTAATTTGCACACATTAAATTCTATGTAATATGCATACATTTTCAAAGTTGGCACCAGACAAAACAATATTTTTAAATTTATTATATGATTCTGATGCCTTCAACCAGCATGTTTGATGTATATATGAACGATGGACCACCTGGTAATACAATCTGAATAAAAATGTAGATGTTATAATATGGAGAACCAGAAACCTGTCGTTACATGCGGCCAATAACCTCACATAAATGTGTAATTACTTTACTGCCTCGATAACACGCCTGCTCCGACATTTAAAGCCTCCTTCAAATAAAGTTAACTCACCCAGCTGTTCCAGCAGAATACTACCAAAGAGTATTGTACCACACCAGAAAGCGGAAAACCGAAGTAGCTCCATTTATAAACGGATAATAAACTCCTCTTCTTTTCATTTACTAAAAGACGTGACAGTAACAAAATCCAGAGTTCAATTTTAGAAGCTGTTACTGTAGGTTTTTATTCAGTCCGCTGTTAGATATAATGCGTCGCTCCTGTAGTCCCGAGTTAGAAAAGTAAATAGAGGCAGAACTTGCCTTAGCTAGTCTATATGACTCACCCAGACAGGACGGTATGTAGCCTATGCACTTTTCACGAAACAGGAAATCTTCAGAAAAGGGCAGGACTTTTTTCTTCTCTAGGCTACTATTGAACTGCTGGTTTTGTGGCTCACTAGTATAACATGTTATTATATGAGCACGAAACTTAAACATAGCAATCCAAGACTTGAAATGACACGTTCCAAAATAGATTGCAATGATTTCAAAAGACACGAGGACATATACATTCAAACATAACACATTAAATTATGACATATATACTTGCAACGATTTCAGTTTTATTATCATAACAGTATTATTTATTATAACAAGCTTAAGTATAAGGCAGGACATCAGACAACTGTAGCTATTCCATAATAAAATTAAATCAGTTATGTAGGCTACATTTACATTGACGTGTTAAATATTTCAATCAAAAGGTTGATGATGATCTTTGTTTTTTGATGGACTTATACCAAGGAAAATTACTCCCAAAAATTACTAGTTGGGCTATAGCTAAGCTTTGCCAGCTCACCCGTTTTCTAACATCGACAGGTTGCATGTGACCTGTGCCTCGTAAGTCGTAACCCTGAGCAGATGAAGTGTGAGTTTCTATGACCATACAAAACAGTTATTCTACCTGTCATTGGTGTGCAGTACCAGAAATTCTATAGCCTACATAAGTCATGCTCTTACCCAGAGCGATTTACAGTAGGCTAATTAAGTACAGGGACCTCAGCGGAGCAACTTTGCCCAAGGACACAATGACATTTGGCACACCCCAACACTCTAGAAGCCTATTAATAATTAATTGCATTTGTTTTCTCGGTATTTATCCTATTTGTGATATTTTATAAATAAAACTGTGTTTGTTCATCAGCAAATAGATATTGTGTCTTTCTGTGTTGATACATGTCGTGAGTTCAGTGACTCCGACAGGAATCAGGGCCCGGGACAGAATTTAACGTTTAGGACCCTAATCACGGGTCAGAAAAAATATTATATGATTATCCAAAAACATGTCATAAACGTTTTATTGTTGAATGTTTTAATTCGTAGCTAGGCCATATTCAAACCATTGTTTTCAACATTCATTTATGATTCATGATTTCATTTTTTAGTAGTAGAAGTAGTAGAATTATCACACTGTAAAAAATGATACACCATGTCTACTCAATAAAATTAAGGCAACAGATTACAAGCAATTTTATTAATTAAATATTAATTCATTATTTCAATTAACCATTGTAGGTAAATAACAAACTTAAGTTACATTTCATTAATTCAATTGCTTGTAATCTGTTGCCTTAATTTTATGGAGTAGATGTAGGCCTTATTTTTTACAGTGCAGCCGAGATAAAACAAACTGTGACTGTGGGTAAATAGTTAGTAAAACTTCGGTCAAACCAGCCGCGGTTTTAAAAAGTTCAAAGTTCAAGCCAGCCGCAAAAACAAAGGGTACCTATTACTAGGAGTACGGTGATTTCAGGAACAGCCGCGAGAGAGTGTGTGTGGGAGAGAGAGAGAGAGAGAGAGAGAGAGAGAGAGAGAGAGAGAGAGAGAGCAAGAGAGCAAGAGAGCAAGAGAGAGGCAACTCAAGCGGGTTCTCTCTCGCAGCGGTTCCTGAAATTACCGTACTCATTGTAATAGGCGTAAACACCCTTTTTTGGCGGCTGGCTTGACCGTGTATTTTCACATGCCCATGCCATGACACTACAGTACCTCCACCATGCTTCACAGATGAGTAGGTACTGTATGCTTTCAGAACATGAGCAGTTCCCTACCTTCTCCATACTCTTCCCTTCCCATCTTATGGTACCAGTTGGGTTTTTTAGGTGGATTCTTTGAGGCTTACCCATGGTTTACATCTTGTGGTAAACCATCCATTTTTACTCTGGTGTAGCCTTCTCTAGATTTGTAACTTTTACACAGATACACCTATCTCCTGGAAAGTGTTCTTCATGTGAATTATTCTGTCATCTATGGGCAGAAATTTGTGCCACCACAAACTGAATTTGTATTGTTTAACTTGAATAATTTAATTTAAAAACTGAATCTGAATAGCACAATTTGAAATTTAAATTATTAATCTGAAACTGAATTACAATAAAGTTGAAACTGAATGTAATATTCTGAATTTGAATTCAGTTGCACTGAACATTCTAATATATATATACTTTAACATTCAGTTCTCACATTTCATTTCAAATTTAGTTCAGAAATTCAGATTCGCTCTAAAAATTCAGATTTTAACTGGGGCAGATATCTGGGGCCTTCAGGAAAAGCAATTAAGTGCCGATCCACGAGCTCGTCCACAGACTCCACACCAGTCTATACCGCATCAGTTTTCACCATGTCAAAGCATGTCCAAAGGCAACAGGTTTGTATAAACGTATATAATATAAGACAAAACTTTACAAGCTATACAAATGATAGCAGGACTGTTAAATCTGGAACATGTGCAACAGTTAACATGCTTAAATGACAGATTTCGGACCCAGACATATTTCATTAACTTGCATACTCCAAGTATGCAAGTTAATCCTCCAGTATGGAGGACCAAGTCTGATAAAATAAGAAATAAATATATAAATAAATAAATGCTCAAAAAATAAATAAGCATACAATTAACTGCACAATAAATACAGTAAATAAATAAATGTAGGCAGTAATTAAATTATACAATGAGACATTAATGTATATATCTCTTTTAATTAGCTTATTTATTTATTCACCTTTGTAATATTACCTTATTTATTTATTGTCCATTATAATTTTCAACTATATTTATTAATGACTTATTTTTTAAATGTATGTATTTATGTGTAGAGTAAAATATTTTTGTCTTGTTTTATTCTTCATTTGTATTTTTTTACCCTATTTATTTCTTAAATGCTATTTATTTCTCCCTGTCATTTTTACATTTCTGTGTGCATTTCTATATGCATTCTGAATGTTGTGGCTTCACAAATGTTTTGCTGCATACCTTGGTTGTTACGAGTGGTTATTTCAGTCAAATTTGCCCTTCTATCAGCTTGACGCAGTCTGCCCATTCTCCTCTGACTTCTAGCATCAACCAGGCATTTTTCGCCCACAGGACTGCCGCATACTGGATGTTTTTCCCTTTTCACACCATTCTTTGTAAACCCTAGAAATGGTTGTGCGTGAAAATCCCAGTAACTGAGCAGATTGTGAAATAATCAGATTGGCTAGTCTGGCACCACAACCATGCCACGCTCAAAATTGCTTAAATCACCTTTCTTTCCCATTCTGACATTCAGTTTGGAGTTCAGGAGATTGTCTTGACCAGGACCACACCCCTAACTGCATTGAAGTAACTGCCATGTGATTGGTTGAGTAGATAATTGCATTAATGAGAAATTGACCGGGTGTTCCTAATAATCCTTTAGGTGAGTGTATATTGTAAATGGGCCTCTAAAAATGCTCATTGAAGTGAGTGAACACTAATAAGTGTCTGAGCAGTGTTTACCTTTTTCTCTTCAGTCTCCCGAGTCCTGACGTAACATTTCGTACATCCTCCATCGCTGAGGACAGGTTAAACTTACTCGATGGCGAAAACTGTAACTGCAACTAGTGCTGCATTGTAATGTACTGGCATTGTTAGGCTATTATTATTATTAACAGACATCGATAAACCCTTCCCATATTGTAGCCTAAAAAAACATTCATTTCACATACAGCTCCCTCACTTTTTGCCTTTCTGGTTCACGGGGGAACTTATACATTTTTTTTGCCGCTTCCCAGTCTTACATTGCAGCCAAACGCACAACAGTTGTGCATTTTTTCAGTGATTTATGTAATTTTTTAACAATTTATTACATTTTTCCACTATTCCCTGCACTATTTCAATGGGAATCAGCTGAACGTTGGGCTCCAACATGGAGTCCACGAAACACGTGACCACCTCGGAACCAATCGCATAACGAAATAGCTCAGAACACTCGATTCCCTTGTTGGCCATATTCTATATTGGCTCTGTCTGAAAGGTGCATACACCGCCACCTACTGTCAGGCCACGGAGATATGTTAGCGCAGCTGACTACTAACTCTGTTGCTGCTGCAAAACTATCTAGTGAGTCCGCGACTTGCCGCAAATCGATTTAATGCGGAAGTAGGCCGTTAGAGCTTTACACTGGAATGGTACACCACAAAATGGTTGCCGCTCTGACCATTCTGCGACATTTATTTGAATTGGAATGGCATTTCCAATCATTCCATTTCTATGATTCTAACCTTCCCACAAACTGCCTTGTGGGTTTTTTTGCATGGGAAAGATGAAGGAAGCTAAACTCCGTTGAGGGCATGCTGTCAACAAAATCACTATCTTTTGCTGCCTTCCTAAAATGCTTTGCCTCAACATTAGTCACACTAAAGGAAGGGACGGTTATCTGAGCCAATCCAAAATTCAAAAACACTTTAGGCTATTGTTCTGTTGGGGAAAATTGAGAGGTGTCCAAAACGGCCTGGCTTTTGACTCTAAATATATTGTATTAGTGTTGAGAAAACAAACAATTTAGGCTGTAGTTGAATGGGTTTAGAACTTGACTATTTTTTTCCTTAATTTTTATGGTTAGAGATCTGAACAGTCAATGGAGTCCATCGAGTCTATGTTTGAAAACAAAAAAATTAAATTAAAAGAAATAACAATACTAATTAGGGTTCTTGAGTAAGGGAGTGGTCAAAGACCTGTTTTGCAGGCAGCTAGGAGTTTAAATCCTACTTGTTGCATACTGACAGTTATTTTGAGTCAGACTGAGGGCAGTGCAGATTGGCTCTACACCAGTGGTCCTCAAACCCTTCCATGGAGGGCCTAGTGTATGCAGGTTTTTGCTTTTACCTCGTACAAGCCCGATGGAGTAGCTCACTAATTGGTTAGTATCTCCCCTCACCTGGCAGTCTAAGTCCTAATTATTCTCTAATTGAAAGGAAAGACCAAAAACCAGCATACACTAGGCCCTCCATGGTAGGGTTTGAGGACCACTGCTCAACACTATCTTGGGTGGATGAAAAGGATGTCGGACAAGCCAAGACTCTAAGCCAGTGGTTCCAAAAATCTTTCATAACACGGCACACTTAGATAGGCACACCCATACCTTTTATGCTTAATAATTGCAACTTGCTAAAATATTTAAGGTTGTAGCCATAGATATTGCCTTATTGGAACGAGTTGTAGCTAGTAGCAAGTTGCAGGTTGCTAAAACACGTCAAGTTCATGATATTGTCTCAGCTGATGTCGTGGAAGTCAGCGTCCTCGTGTCTAGATTTTGATTGTACTTTTAAACTGGAGAATAAGCTAATTTGCCTGCATTATCCATTCAATGTGTAATCGTCTAATCAGTGTTTACACCTGTTTCTCCTTCACCAGCCATACCTGTATATACCTCTATGTCAGTCCAGTCATTTGTCGGTTATTGTCTTCTGTATGCTGTTGCTATTTGATTTTATGGGATTTCTACTGTGTGAATTACTGCATTTTTGTCCGCCTTTCTCTGCAAGTGCTATTTTTATTGTTATGTAGACCATAGACAATTTTTTCCCGTCTACTAGGTGTGTACTTTATTTTGGTATTACTGATGCCTACTAAGTGTGTACTTTATTTTGGTATTACTGATGCCTTCGTATATTTCTGAGCCTGCTTGGTGTGTGATAAAATATTCAATTAAAAAACATCCAGAACATGGATTACTGCTCATTACAGATATAAAGCTATGGAAAACATTAAGAGACCACTGCATTATTTTCTGAAATCAACCCCATTGAAAACCTCTGGAATGTGATCAAGAGGAAGATAGATGGTCACAAGCCATCAAACTAAAAAAAGTAATCCAACATCAATGATAAAGACTGGTGGATGTAATGATCAACCGGGGACAAGGTCTGCAGTACTACAATAATGTTTAATGTACAAGTGTAGTAATAGACAGAGGAATGAATACGGATGTCAAAAAGCCAGGCAGAGTAACGGTTCACTATGGAGGTTGTCCGAGCAGGCAGGGGTCGGTACACACAGGAGGCTTTCAGGGCAGGCAGAGGTCGGTTCACAAGGCAGGTAGTCACGGCAAGCAGGGTTCGGTACACAGGAATCACTCAGGGCAGAAGTACACAGGGATTATCCAAGAGACGTAAAACAGTATTCCAAAGAAGGTCAGACCATAAAGATAACAGGGACAAAATGCTCAGTATGTTGAAAGAATTACAAACAATACCTCACAACGGTCGTGTCACACAAGCCGGTATTTATCCACAAGAGATGACACAGGTGTCAATACTCAGGTGATTGGGACCTGATCCGAGGGCTGCGTTCATGGTGTTCTTGGTCCTGACTGTTTGCGAAGCGTTGAGGTGCATTCCGGGGTGACGTGGACCCGCGACTCGTCACAGTGGAAAGCAAGCCAAGATGCATGAAAGACAAATATCATTATTATACAATTATTATTATTACAGAAAATATTGATTTCTGAATTATTAATTAATAGTAAGTTTTGCATTGTTTATTAATAATTTTCTTTGCATTATTCAACATCTGACAACTTTTTTGTTATTTTGACCTGTTGTCATTTTCTGCAAATAAATGCTCAAAATTAAAATATTGTTATTTAGAATTTGTGAGAAATGTTGTCAGTAATTAATGGAAACAAATACATACCTTTCAAGTGTAAAACCAGGGAAAGTTTTTTATTTGCAGTGTACTTTTAATTTTGTCCAGAGCTTTATGTAGTCACTTAATACAAATTGTGCAGACAAAGCACACATTGTTTGGTTCACATTAACTAAAGTTAATTCAACAAAGCAGTTACATATCAATATGCAAGGCAAGACAATTTTATTTTCAATATCAGTTCATCAAACCAGTTTCATTAAAAGAATATACCATAAGTATTTACAGCTACTACAATCACCAGTATAACTGTGACAGAATAACCGAGCCCGATAGGTGAGGACGCCATGTACGAGGAATAGGACGACCTAATCTGTCCCACTCTAGACAGTATCCGTGGATCCGAGGGCTATGCTTATTACCCCAATGGCTATGGGGTAATGGAAGAGGGCTTTAGCTATCTTGGATTCCCCTACCGGGTGATTGGTAGGATAGATTGGGCCACCGACTGAAGCGTCAGGCGCAGGAGGGAGACACTTTCAAGCGCAAGCATGAGCAAGCCATCCCCCCCAAGTAACGAAGAGGAAGACTAGGAAAAGCCGTCCTAGTTTCCCAAATGACATTTTGGGGGTGAGCTATAGCGGGTGTACTCAACCTCTTTGATGGAGGATGGAGAGGAGGAGGAGCAGTATAGCGAGGCAGAGAGAGATGAGAAAGGGGAGCAAGACCAGGATGGAGCAAGAGGAGGTAGGTTAGGGAGACACGAACGGTGATCCCCAGAGAGCAAACCCTAATTGGATAGTGGCGCACCTGCCATCTACTCTACCACCTGGCAGCCCTAGCCAATTATAGTCCCCTCACTGCCAGTCCTGCAACCTAGGAAGTTGGGGCTGCTCATAGATCTACGGGACCCTAATCAACTCGGTCCACATCCCATCACATGCACTTACGTCCCCTTCTCCCCGACCACAGCAGCACCAACCACGCCTATGCCTACACCAGTGGCTCCACCCTTCGAGGGAGTTCCGGAGGGAGTACATGTCATGGACACGTCGGAGGCCCTGACCGCTGCAGAGCTCATGCCAGTGTTCTAGCCAGCTGCACCCCATCCAGGGGACCAGACCCCTGTGCCCAAGGAGGGGGCAGAGCCCCAACCTCCTTGCCCAGTGATGGCCACATTCCAGCCCTCTGAAATATAGTCATCACTGCATTCTCCAGCCAGTGACGGGGCTCCTCCCCCAACGTCACAGCGAGGGGTGCTAGCCCCTGAGTCCACTAGCAGCTGAGACCTCTAGGACGCTGACACCACAGGCGAGTTGACAGCAACTGCAGAGCCCGCAGGTGAAATGACAGCAACTCCAGAGCCTGTTGGGGAGATGATAGCAGCTTGTGAGCTTGCCGGCGAGATGACAACTGCTGCTGAGCAGGCTGGCGAGATGACCACTGCTACAAAGCCCATCTGCAAATTGTTAGCTGCTGTACAGAGCATCAATGACCCTCCGGTTACAGTGAAGAATTCCGGACGGTACACCACACCAGCACCCGCTAGCATGCTCCCTCAGCTGCCGCCATTCCGGCTCCCAATGATATCGATGTCTCCTGCTTCCCTCATCTCCTTTACTGTGGCCGACGTTAGCGTTAGGGTCGACCTACAGAAAGGGGGTCTCAGTGGAATGTCTCCTCGGAGCAGAGGTCTGCTGCCCTCCCACCCTCCCTCTTGAATGTTTGGTTGTGGCGTCAGTGTCATCCGCCAGACTGGGTACGGGGTCTTCCCATCAGGAGCCGGGTCTTGGGGGGGCTATGTCATGGTCTCTTTATAGGGAAATTACATTAGTCTTTTTTCTTGTTGTTACGCACTGCTCCCCAGGATGTATAACATTAAGATTCTTACCTGTGTGCTCCAGCTGCTCTTTCGTCATGGGTTTATTATCTAATCGATTTAATTCAGTATTTAGCCACAGATGCAGCCATTCTCATTTACTTAAGTTGACCCTTTTGCGTTTGTAGCTGTCGGTTATTTTTCCCATCAGTCCATGTGTGTATGTGTTAGAAGCAAGTTTGTTTGATACTGTTTTACCCCTCGTGGCAGTATTTTCTAAATTAAAACACATTTATTTCACCACTGAAGCCTTTGCTTTTGTCTCTCACTCATTTTCAGCAAATACAATCACAAGTATAACTGTGACAACTATCGTTTAAATTCTCTGTTTCTTGTTTCCAAGTGCACCAAACATAATTCAGTAAACACCAAACGATGTTTGATTAAAAAATAGCCGAACATTACTGTAGCATACCCTCCGAAAGATGGTCTGACACTTGGACTGATGATTTTAGATTTATTGGAAATCCCAAAACCAACGTAAGAGCTTGTGCCTCTTCGAAAGGATGCTAAAAAATTACATTCCTTTGCCGTATATTCATGTTACCTTCTCAACTTTACCGTCGCGTGTGGTAGAGCAAACTAGTTAAAGATGCCAGAAGGTGACCTTCAAAATAAAAGCTCCTCTATTTAGAACAGGAAGTAAGGCACTTGGACTTAACCAATATGCAATACATAATAAAAAATGACTGTTTCAACAAGGTTATTTCTTGTGTAGAGCTAAACATATACTGGGTTATTTACACGCCCACCAAAATTATGAGTGTTTACATCAAATGACATGAACCACAAATAATTTTTCATCAGGACAGACGCTGTTCCTTAACAGTTATGGGCTTAAGAAGCCCCTAACAACAGAACTAACTTCTGTACTGGACGCTCTACTATGGAAAGTTTTCCAAGACGCTCGCCTTTCTTGTTCAACCCTTCATCTCCAAATGAGCTTTTCACTCTCCTTACAAGTCCATCCTTACCTCTGACAGTCTCTAAGACCCTAGCGAGTCTCCATTCACCTCTGGGTGACAGATCATCTGTGTCAATCACTATATCACCTACTAGTAGATTCCTCATTGGCGAGTGCCAACGCTGCCTTGCGGTGATGTTGTGCAGATACTCTCATTTCCAGCCACTCCAAAACTGCTCTGCCAGATACTGCACGTTGCGCCATCTTTTCACTCCATACAAGTCCTCTCTGGGGAAAGTGCCAGCGGGGGGCAGTGCTGTGCTGGATTTCATGTTGATCAGATGATTGGGGGTGAGTGGTTCTAGGCTGTCAGGACTGTTTAGGTTATCTACAGTGAGGGGTCGACTGTTAACTATTGCCATGGCTTCGTAGAGTAGAGTCCTAAGTGAAGCGTCGTTGAGTCTGTTATGGGAAAGTGATAGAGTGGAGTTCAGAACACTCCTGACTGTCTTTATTTGGCGCTCCCACACGCCACCTGCATGACTGGAGTGAGGAGCATTCATGACAAAGTCACACTGCCTTTGAGACAGAAACACACTTAGTCTCTGTAAATCAAGCTCTTGTAGCGCTGCCTTGAATTCATTTTTAGCACCAACAAAGTTAGTGCCTTGATCGCACTGGATCTGACGGACTGCACCTCGAACAGCGATGAAGCATCGCAAGCCATTGATGAAGGCGTCGGTGGATAAATCTTCTACCATCTCGATGTGGATGGCCCGTGAGCAAAAGCAGGTGAAGAGCAAGCCATATCGTTTAAGCTGTTTCCGTCCCTCCGTAGTGACAAAAGGACCAAAGCAATCCATACCGCAATATGTGAATGGGGGAGAGGGCTCTATACGTTCCACTGGAAGATCACTCATCCTTTGGCCCTGCGGAAGTCCTCTGAGTCTACGACATTCCACACACTGGCGGATGTATGAGGCAACGGCTCTGCTCATTCCAGGAATCCAGAAGCCACTGGATCTAATTTCATTGGTGGTAAAGCCTTTTCCCTGATGCTTTGTCTTTTCGTGATTGTAAGCTATTATCAACTTTGTCACGTGGTGCTCTTTGGGGATGATAATCGGATGTTTGAATGGGTCTGCAAGAGATGAGTTACGGAGTCTTCCTCCCACCTTAAGGATACCGTCTGTGTCAAGAAAAACATCAAGGTGGTACAGTCGGTTGCGACATGGTAGTTGACTTCCTTTGTCTAACAACTTAATTTCTTTCTCATATTCTTGACTTTGCAGGTCTTGGAATATGACACGCTCAGCACTTTCCTGTTCACTCACTGTAGAAAGAGCACTCAATTTAATTTTCTTAGCCCGTCGCAAAAGGCGGGCCACAGCCTTGATGGCTCGGAACCATGATAAAAACTTGGAAAGGCGGTCGGCAAGACTCATTGGGCTAGATTTATCAAGCTGTTTGCGACTGTTTCCAGGCGCTAATTGGTCGCAAAGACGGACGTAACCTATGCGGGCTATTTACAAACCAGACGCACTTGGGTAAAATCGCAGATTGCCTGCCTCATTAGCGACCACAGACAAGTTGCGCTTTCAATATGCGTTCGTAGGAGGGTCATGGGGAAAGTGGGAGTTCCACGCAAAAAGGTGGGAGGATACGGTAAA